>CM056822.1:467500-522500 GCA_029853015.1 Chelidonichthys spinosus | reverse complement strand
CTTTCGTTCTTTTTAATAACAGGACTAAAACAGTTATGTAATGTATTGCTCTACTCCAACAAAAGGCAAACAAACTGCGACGATGATCATTTTCAGAAAACCTTCAGTTCTGAAAAGGGAAGCCGAGGCTGAAGGTCCTTAAACATTGACATTATCTCATTATTATCTCTGAAGACACAAAGAATCGCCACAAACAATCCAAAGTTACTAAATACTGATGAAACTAAATTTCAAGTGTAGCCTCACACGGGGCACCAACAGCAATCTTCTGGACTACATTTCACCTCGTTACCATTCACCGTCACCTGCCCCTCAGCTCCTTTTGTTGTCTAAAGCTTACGTAGGTATTCTACTCCTCACCATGATGTTGTCCTGAAGCCAACTACGAGGTTTTGTTGCCGAACCCAACTGCAAGGTTTTGTTGCCGAACCCAACTACGAGGATTTGTTGCCGAACCCAACTACGAGGTTTTGTTGCCGAACCCAACTACGAGGATTTGTTGCCGAACCCAACTACGAGGTTTTGTTGCCGAACCCAACTACGAGGTTTTGTTGCCGAACCCAACTGCGAGGTTTTGTTGCCGAACCCAACTGCGAGGTTTTGTTACCGAACCCAACTACGAGGATTTGTTGCCGAACCCAACTACGAGGTTTTGTTGCCGAACCCAACTACGAGGTTTTGTTGCCGAACCCAACTACGAGGATTTGTTGCCGAACCCAACTACGAGGTTTTGTTGCCGAACCCAACTACGAGGTTTTGTTGCCAAACCCAACTATGAGGATTTGTTGCCGAAACCCAACTATGAGGTTTTGTTGCCGAACCCAACTGCAAGGTTTTGTTGCCGAACCCAATTGAGAGGTTTTGTTACCGAACCCAACTACGAGGTTTTGTTGCCGAACCCAACTACGAGGTTTTGTTGCTGAACCCTAACTGAGGGTGTGTAGAGTGAAATCGACCTGATTGATGGACGAAGAAAGTTCTTGTTACTGGCTGTGAAACACATAGATATAACTTCATGACTTCTTCCACAAACTGCTGTGAGACCTTCAAATAAGTTCATTAGAAGTTTCCTAGTGAGTGGAGTTCTGCCAGCCCGTATGTCCTGATAACAGCACCTATTTAGATATCTCAATATGGTGTAAACTACTGCACTTAGTTTGTATCAAACCCAACATCTTCTACTCTCACATCTTTGATTTATTTCTTCATTTAGATTCCAGATGTGTTCTAGCCAACAAATATTTTTTCCCGAGGTCAATGCTCTTACATTTGTCTTGTTGCCCCCTCTCTCTCTCTCTTTCTGTCTCTCTGTCTCTCTCCCCCCCTCTCTCTCTCTCTCTCTCTCCCTGTCTCTCTCCCACCCTGTATCTCTCTCTCCCTCTCCCTTTCTCTCTCTCCCTCTCTCTCTCTCTCTCTGTGTGCGCATGCGTGAGCGTGCTTGAGTGAGTGACCTACAGAGCGAGTGAGTTTTTCAAACTTTTTTCTATATTCTATGCGTTAAGTGTTTTTGTTTGTGTTGAGTTGTATTGTATTGCTTGTTGTAGTTTGTGGTTCTCGTGTCGCTGTTGACAGCGGGGCATGCATGGATGGAGCTGGAGAAGCTGACACGCTGACATGTGGTGAAGATTTCCCCGCATGACGGCTGTTCAGTGGAGGAGGCCAGCTATGCTGTTGGAGAGCTTGTGGGATTTGACAGTGTCAAATCTGCCTCTCGGATGAACAGCGCAATTGTCATCTTTCTGGACGATATAGCAAAGTGGAGAAGGTCGTTGAGAGTGGTATCGTAGTGAACGATTCGTTTACACCGGTTCTCCCGCTGGTAAATCCTGCAAAGAAAATCATGATATCAAATGTACCTCCTTTCATTAAAAATGAGGAGTTGGCCAAGGAGCTGTCACGCTACGGACAACTGGTGTCTCCCATTAAAATGGTGCTTTTGGGATGCAAGTCACCAAAACTAAAACATGTGGTGTGTCACAGGAGAAAGGTCTTCATGATCCCGAAAGACAACACGGCGGAGCTAAACCTGACCCTCAGTTTCAAAAATTGACAATTTCAACTACATTGTGTTCGCAACATCTGAAACGATGAGGTGTTTTGGCTGTAGGGAGGAGGGACATGTGATCCGCTCCTGCCCCCACGCTAAAGAGACCACTGGCACACATGGTCCTACAACAGCTCGGTGGCCTGGGGCTGCAGAACTCTTTGTTTTTGATGGATGTACAAACTTTGAATCTCCAGACTCTACCATCCTTCTGCCGTGGTGGCTGCATAGTGTGGAAAACACTGGTCAAGGAGAGACTGGAGCACAGTGACTCCCTCTACTGGTTGTTGAGGGAACCGGTGATGCACGGAGGACGGTTGGACGCCCCCTGCTGGGTAGGACTAGCAGTGACTGAACGGTTCTATGGAACAAGGATTTTAACTCTTGGATCTGTGGTGGACGTTGCTGGCCCTGACTTGAACAATGCAGCTGCATTAGCAGCAAGCCTGGGAATACGTTCAGTAAGGATCATCAAGCAGCTTCTTGAACATTGGAAACACTGCCTGACTGGACACGAATGTGTCCTGTTAGAAAACTACTGTCACAGGGTGGTTGTGCCCAATGCTGATGACCTTTTTCCTCCCTTAGGTGTTCATCCCAGGTTTGGCAACTGTACTGGTATTTTTTTGGAGAACAGTTGTACCCTGCTAAACCTACAAGAGGCAAAAGGTAAAGCTGTGTATAAAATGATGGTGAAGGGTCTGAACAAAAATAAGCTCAACGAACGCATTGACACACCTTGGCGAGATCACCTACACTTGGTGTAGGTGATGTCAATCCTGCCTGGAGTGGTTTGTATAAGCCTCCGCTTACAAAGAGGGTAGCTGACCTACAGTGGAGGCTCTTACATGGTGCGGTAGCTGTCAATGCTTTCCTGGCTGTAATTGACGGTGGTGTAAGTGATGTTTGTCCTTTCTGTCCCTACAAAGAAACAGTGTTCCACTGTTTTTCAGAGTGCGTGCGTCTGGCACCATTGTTTGTCTTGTTGGAAAAATTGTTTAAAAAAATGGGTGAATTTTTCTCCAGACAACAGTTCATTATCGGTCAAGTACAGAAAGTCGGCCAAACACAAATGTCAGATAGCTAATTTCATTTTGGGACAAGCAAAAATGGTATATATATGTGAGTAGGAAAAGGAAAATTGACCACTCAGTAGACATTGATCTGACACTGTTGTTTAAGAGGATGGTCAAAGCCAGAATAATGATCGATTTTAACTATTATAAAGAAAGGAAGGATGTGGATGAGTTCAGCCTGAAGTGGGCTCATGGCGACGTGTTGTGCTTTGTGATGAAAAGCCAGCTTTTCTTTTCTGAAGAGTTATTGTAATTTTACTGCGTACTTATTTATTGTTTTGCCTGTGTGTCTGAAGATGACCATATTTATTTGTGATTAGTCTGAAGAATGACAGAATAAAGTATTTCTTAAAAATCAAAAATCTCTCTCTCCCACCCTGTATCTCTCTCTCCCCCTCCCTTTCTGTCTCTCCCTGTCTCTCTCTCTCCCTCCCTCTCCGTCTCTCTCTCTCCCTGTCTCTCTCCCTGTCTGTCTGTCTGTCTTCCTCTCTCTCCCTCCCTCTCTGTCTCTCTCTCCCTGTCTCTCTCCCTCCCTCTCTGTCTCTCTCCCTCCCTCTCCCTGTCTCTCTCTCTGTCCTCTCTTTCTCTCTCCCTCCCTCTGTCCCTCCCTGTCTCTCTCTCTCTGTCTCTCTCTCTCTCTCTCTCCCTCCCTCTCTGTCTCTCTCCCTGTCTCTCTGTCTCCCTCTCTTTCTCTCTCCCTCCATCTCTCCCTCCCTGTCTCTCTCTCCCTGTCTCTCTCTCCCTGTCTGTCTGTCTTCCTCTCTCTCCCTCCCTCTCTGTCTCTCTCCCTGTCTCTCTCCCTCCCTCTCTGTCTCTCTCCCTCCCTCTCCCTGTCTCTCTGTCTCCCTCTCTTCCTCTCTCCCTCCCTCTCTGTCTCTCTCTCTCCCCGTCTCTCTCCCTCCCTCCCTGTCTCTCTCCCTCCCTCTCTGTCTCTCTCCCTGTCTCTCTGTCTCCCTGACTCCCTGTCTCTCTGTCTTCCTCTCTCTCTCTGGCTGACGTAGATGTGCGTCACCTTGGCCGCCCGTCACTCCACTGTTTGTCTGAACGGCGCCGGCTGGCATCAGACTTGTCACCAATCAATGAGCCAATTACAGCGACCTGACCTGGAGGACCGTCTGAGGATTCATTCACCGTTCACAGATATGTTTACATGGTAAAGACGTTCACTACAAACGTGTTTAACTCTTTAACATCATGGGTTCAGTTGAAAATACATCTGCTGAAGAAAAGAGTGAAACTTTATTGGGATGTTTTTCCTACATCTGCATCATGTGTGAACCAGGCACATCCACCCTCAAAGCGTCTTCACCAGACGCAGATCTGAATGTCACCTTGTCCCCCACTCCGGTGACTTTAATGTGTCATTCTCAGGCAGCTTCTGTGTCTTTGTAACAAACATGCTGATTGTCTCGATGGCATGTCAGAAACCAGGCGGGGAGGTGTAGGGATGCTCCTCCAGAAAGGAGGAGAGGAGGGAGCGAGAGAGGAAACACAATGAAGGGAATAATGAAAGGAAGGAGTTAACCGACGGGCAAATATAGAAAGACAGAGGAATATATCACCCGAACCATGCAGGTGTAGCACACAGCCGACATACGGGAGACACAAGGAGACAGCTGGGCAGCCAGAGATCCGAGGCTGCTGGTCTGCTAGTCTTCTCTTCTTGTAGTTCTCAATGGAAAGGCTTCGCACAGCCATGACACTTTAACTTGATACTTTGCAGCAGTAATGATAAGAATATGCAGCACTAAGAGACTAAAAAAACTTACATATATTTCAACTGTTCGTAACTAGGCTTAAACAACAGCTTTAAATAATCATGCAGAAACAGTCGTAGCCAGCAGCGAACATCCCTCCAGCATCCATTTGGTGTTAATTGATAGTAAATGTGTAGTTTGTATGCTGGAGGAGCAATACCCAAGTGACAAAAACAGCAAGTAAGACAATTAAAAGTTCTCATGCATTACAATATCTCCTGACTGTTTCATCCAGAATGCTGCAGCTCGTCTTCTGACATAAACCAGAAGAAGGGATCACATTTCTCCTGTATTAGCTTCTCTGGCTCCCAGTAAAATCCAGAATAGAATTTAAAATCCTTCTCCTCACTTACAAGGCTCTTAATGGTCAGGCACCATCATATCTTAAAGAGCTCATTAAACCCTACTGTCCTGCTAGAGTACTACGTTCTCAGAATAAAGGGTTACTTCTAGTTCCTAAAGCCTCCAAAGGTAGAACAGGGGCCAGAGCTTTCAGCCATCAAGCTCCTCTTCTGTGGAACCGTCTTCTGGTTCTGGTTCGTGAGGCAGACACTGTTCCCACATTTAAGAGTAGGCTTAAAACCTTTCTCTATGACACCGCTTATAGCTAGGGCTGGTTCAGGTTTGCCCTGAGCCAGCTCTTAGTTAAGCTGCTATAGGCCTAGCCTGCCGGGGGATTATTTATAGTGACACACTGGTGGAAGGTTCACAAACACAACAAAATGGATAATTCATGTCCCTGTTCAGAAAACCAAAATATTGCCTTTTGTGACCTTTAACTGTTGTTGCATTAGGTGGTTATTAATTACCTGTATTAATTAAACTGACAAACATCAGATGTGGAATTCATGGAACAACTCAAATAGGATCACAACATTATTTGTCATCAACCATCGTCTACGGACACATTTATTCTAAAATAAGGTCCCGTGGAGGACAGGAAGGATGGGACTTAACCTAAGGCTAGGTATTCAGGTCCAGACACACAGATCGGGTTACAAACTCATCCACTGACTCAGACTAACAAACGACCGGTCTGAACAGGCCCATGGGATTGTTAGGCTGTCAGGTGATTGTAGTCATCATGTGTGTACCTGCAGGGTTTTGGGAGGAAGTTCCCAACAGGACTGGATACCGGCCCTGTTTGACCCACCAGAGGAGTCCAGGCTATTGTTGCACACCAACCCAATCACTGTGAGTTTGGTCCCATCAATCAAACTCAGCACTATCAGTCTCGTCATTAGTGGTGCTACTGAACCATATTGCTGTTTCTGTTAACCCAAATGAGATGTCTGCAGCGCTGCGGCGGCAGTTTTTTGATCTATGCCTTCATTTCCTGCTGCACAGCGACTCAAGCATTTTCCCATTAAGACGCGTGTGATGTGCTGAAATGACTGGTTTTATTCTTTGGGCCTAAATAAACCTCTCAGCTGCTGTTTTAACGTCACTTTGTGACACCCGTCCTGTTTCCTGTTTCCTGTTTCCGTCCAGAGCGTTGGACTCAAACCAACCAGACAACAGTTAGTGAAGCAGGAGACCAGACAAGAAGGAGGAACTTTAGATACCATGGCAGGCAGCCATCCGAATGGGAACACCCCCCAACAAGAGTGCAGGCCGCCATCCGAATGGGAACACCCCCCAACGACGGTGCAGGCAGCCATCCGAATGGGAACACCTCCCCACAACGGTGCAGGCAGCCATCCGAATGGGAATGCCCCCCAACAATAGTGCAGGCAGCCCTCCGTATAGGAACACCCCCCAACAACAGTGCAGGCAGCCCTCTGTATAGGAACGCCCCCCAACAACAGTGCAGGCAGCCCACCGTATAGGAACGCCCCCCAACAACAGTGCAGGCAGCCCTCCGTATAGAAACGCCCCCCAACAACAGTGCAGGCAGCCCTACCAGGTGTCCAGCAATCAACCCATTTTGACATGAAACCAAATACTTTAGAGATGGGATGGTTATTTGGCAACAATAGACCTGCATGTGATCCTATGAAGATAAAAATACATATTTCTTGCCCTCGGTCTGCTTTCATATTACTCTCTGAATTGAAACAAAGCTCGTCCCTGTGAGTGTCAACATGAAAAGAGGTTAGCACCATCAGCCTTTTCTGCCATGTTGACTCATTTCTCCTCAGTGGACGTTTTCCCTCAGAGTGACATTTATCCACTTGACGCTTTCAGCCATCGTTGAGCTGAACAACAGACTTTTGTGTTGATCAGCAGCTCCATGTGTGTTATCCTCTGTGTGCACGTACACAGGATTCTTCAGGGGTCTCTGCAACTCACAGTGAAGACATGAGTTTCCTTTCGTGTTTTGCTACCTGGTCTGAAAAACAAAAGCAGGGATGTCAGCAGTGATTTATTGACGTGCTGTGTGACACTTTCTCCTGCATCCACATGCTTCCTCTCACTTCTCTCGCTGTTCTGCTCTCCTGGGTGCAATCCAATCCACATCAAATCCAAATGGACTTTTTTCCCCACTGCCCCCAAATCATAAAGCTGTCTTCCTGTTGTTTCTCCTGTTTGACTCAACCAGACTGAAACCTGCTCGTCTGCTCATGTTTTCCCATCAAATGCATCAACTGATCATCTATCATTGTGTCACGGTCAAAGTTATGTCAATTCAAAGTTTCTAAATTGCCTTTTCACAACCATTCACACTTCCCTAAGTCCCGCCCCTAGAACACTGACTGACCAATCAGGGCGCAGCATTGTCCAGCTCCAACCAGGATCCCACAGCGGTCAGGCTCTGCTCTGTGGACCCTCATGTGATTGTTCCAGTTCTTCATGTCCAGGCTGCTGAGTGGATCTGGATCTCGTCCCGGTCCAACATTGTGTGATGGAGGAAGGAAGTCCTTTCTTAAAAACAGGTTAGCATTAGCTGAGTACATTGGGATGTCATTAAGGAGCACTTCGATGCTACGCGAGCGACTGAAGGTATACAGACTGTCTTCTGTCCCAGCTGATGCTTCGCTTCTATCTTCATCCGTTTAAACGGTTTGACATCCTGATGGACACCATTTGCTTTGGGCTGCAGTTAGTGACTGTGTAGGCTCCACAGTACCAGCCTGACGTAGCAGCTTGACGTAGCAGCCTGACGTAGCAGCTTGACGTAGCAGCCTGACGTAGCAGCTTGACGTAGCAGCCTGACGTAGTAGCTTGACGTAGCAGCTTGACGTAGCAGCCTGACCTAGCAGCTTGACGTAGCAGCTCGACGTAGCAGCTCGACGTAGCAGCTTGACGTAGCAGCTTGACATAGCAGCCTGACGTAGCAGCCTGACGTAGCAGCCTGACGTAGCAGCTTGACGTAGCAGCCTGACGTAGCTGCCTGACGTAGCAGCCTGATGTAGCTGCTTGGCATAGCAGCCTGATGTAGCAGCTTGACGTAGCAGCCTGACGTAGCAGCCTGATGTAGCTGCTTGGCATAGCAGCTCGACGTAGCAGCTTGACGTAGCAGCCTGACGTAGCAGCTTGACGTAGCAGCCTGACGTAGCAGCTTGACGTAGCAGCCTGACGTAGTAGCTTGACGTAGCAGCTTGACGTAGCAGCCTGACCTAGCAGCTTGACGTAGCAGCTCGACGTAGCAGCTCGACGTAGCAGCTTGACGTAGCAGCTTGACATAGCAGCCTGACGTAGCAGCCTGACGTAGCAGCCTGACGTAGCAGCTTGACGTAGCAGCCTGACGTAGCTGCCTGACGTAGCAGCCTGATGTAGCTGCTTGGCATAGCAGCCTGATGTAGCAGCCTGACGTAGCAGCCTGACGTAGCACCTTGACGTAGCACCTTGACGTAGCACCTTGACGTAGCAGCTTGACGTAGCAGCCTGACGTAGCAGCTTGATGTAGCACCTTGACATAGCAACTTGCCGTAGCAGCTTTACGTAGCAGCCTGACGTAGCAGCCTGACGTAGCAGCTTGACCAAGACAATCCCCACAGGAACCATCACTGAGACCAACAAGCTGATACACAGTACATCAACAGTAACCATGGAGATGCTCGGGTACAAGGTGGGCTCGGGACATAACAAACCATGCCCACCATGGAAGAGACGGTTAGAGGCCAAGATAAAGGCAACACGGAGAGAAGTTGTGAACTGCAGAACGGGAACATGGTGAATAAAGGAGCACCCAGGAAGTACAACTCACTCTCCATACCAGAGGCATTCAAAACTGCTAAACAACGACTAACAGCTCTGGCCACCCGGTTGAAGAGATACACCAAGGACGGAGAGGCCAGGAGAATAAACAACTGAACCAGGTAAGGTGTACTCTCAGTGGCAGGGAAACAACAACCAGTCAGACCCGCCAAGAGCTGAGGTGGAAAAAAACTGGAAAAACATATACATTCAGATTGGACAAGTGTGGCCGGATGGTCTCAAAGAGAGGCAAGATGATCAGGACTGAGGGAATTGACCTACCGGAGGCCAACATAGGTGATATCCTATGGCATCCCACAGGCTAATGGAAACCATGAGGAGGCCACAAGGAAATCAACCACAGCCAAATACCTCCAGAGAGTAAGGCAGGTCCTGAAAAGTCAGCTGAATGGTAAGAACAAGGTCCGAGCCATCAACAAGTATGCACTACATTTAGGTCATTTAGCAGAGGCTTTTGTCCAAAGCGACTTACAATAAGTACATTTGTCAAAAGAAGGAAACAAAGAAACCACAACGTATCATTGCCGATAAAGTAAGAGCTAAGAGCTGACTACCAGTCATCAGATACCCTGCTGGTATGATAAGCTGGCCAAAGGAGGAGATAGAAGCCACAGATATCAGGACTAGAAAGCTCCTCACCATGCACGGAGGGTTCCACCCTGAGGCTATACACTAAGCGGAAAGAGGGAGGCCGAGGGCTAGTGAGCGTCAAGGCCATGGTCCAGGATGAAACATTGAAAATTCGAGATTACAAAAAAACTAAACAGTTTGTTTGTCATTACAGTGTTTTTGGTTCGCCCACATGTTACTAATAGTATTTCTGTATCGGCTTCTCTTCAATTGAATTCAAATTAATGCATTACTTTTCAAACGGTGCCTAATTGCCCACTTACATTGTTATGATTTTATGTGTAAATCTGTAAACGTTATTAAAACAGACAGAAGGTGGTTTGTGTTCACAGCCTCATGTAAATATATTACAATATATAATAATTATAATCTCTCTCTCTCTCTAGAAAAAAAAAAAAATCTCCTTCTCACCCCTGGTGGGGTGGTATCTGTGTCATCCTCAAGCTCGGGTCCTCTACCAGAGGCCTGGGAGTTTGAGGGTTCTGTGCAGTATCTTGGCTGTTCCTATGACTGCACTCTTCTGGACTGAGGCTTCAGATGTTGTTCCTGGGATCTGTTGGAGCCACTCTCCCAGTTTGGGGGTTACTGCCCCAAGTGCCCCCACTACCATGGGGACCACGCTAGCCTTGACCTTCCACATCTGTTCCAGCTGCTCTTTCAACCCTTGGTACTTCTGAATTTTCTCGTGTTTCTTCTTCCTGATGTTAGTGTCAGCTGGGATCACCACATCTATCACCACCACTGTCTTCTGCTCTTTGTCCACCACCACTATGTCCGGTTGGTTAGCCAGGAGCTGTTTGTCAGTCTGGAAGTTGAAGTCCCACAGAACCTTGGCCCTGTTGTTCTCAGTCACCTTCTGTGGTATGGCCCATTGGGATTTGGGTACTTCTATTCCATACTGGTTGCAGATGTTCCTGTGTACTATCCCAGTCACTTGGTTGTGCCTCTCCATGTACGCTGATCCAGCTAGCATCTTACACCCTGCTGTTATGTGCTGGACTGTCTCAGGGGCTTCTTTGCACAGTCTGCACCTTGGGTCTGATCTGCTCTGGTAGATCCTGGCCTCTATGGCTCTCGTGCTTATGGCCTGTTCTTGTGCTGCCATGATTAGTGCCTCTGTGCTGTCTGTCAGTCCTGCATTTTCCAGCCACTGGTAGGATTTCTTGATATCAGCCACTTCCTCTATCTGACGGTGGTACATGCCATGTAAGGGCTTGTCCCTCCAGGTTGTCTGCTCCTTTTCCTCTGCACTCTCATCAGGGTTCTGCTGCCTGAGACATTCATTTAGCAGTTCATCCTCGTGGAGGACATGGAGATCTACTTTAGTCATCGTGGAGGACATGGAGATCTACTTTAGTCATGATGGAGGACATGGAGATCTACTTTAGTCATCATGGAGGACTTGGAGATCTACTTTAGTCATCATGGAGGACCTGGAGATCTACTTTAGTCATCATGAAGGACTTGGAGATCTACTTGAGTCATCATGGAGGACTAGGAGATCTACCAGAGTCATCATGGAGGACATGGAGATCTACTTGAGTCATCAATAAGTGGATCATACTACTCCGGTTCTCAGATCTTTACACTGTCTTCCTGATTTCAAAATGCTGCTGGTTTACAAAGCACTGAATGGTTTAGGACCAAAGTACATTTCTGATCTTCTGTTTAGCTCTGAACCATCAAGACCTCAGAGATCAGGTCTGGGACCAGGTCCGCTCTGTGTCCCCAGGGTCAGAACCAAACATGGAACATTTTTACGCACCACATATCTGGAACCAACTTCCAGAAAGCTGCAGGTCTGCTGCAAATCTCAGCTCTTTAACATCAAGCCTGGATGTTTCTGTTTGCCGCTGCCTTCCAGTCAACAACTCTATCTATGAACTTCTAATGCTGCTCTGTATTTTCTGTTCCTTTATTTTCTTGTTTTTATTTATTCATGTAATGTTATTTATTGGCTTTTTTAATGCTTTTTTTCCAATGTTTTTAATGATTTATGTAAAGCACTTTGAATTGCTGTGTTTGTCAAATTTGCGAGTTTATAATGTAGCAAATATGCAAGTTTAAAAGTAGCAAATTTGTGAGTTTATAAAGTAGCAAATTTGCAAATTTATTCCGTTGAAAGGTGCCATACAAATAAAATTGCCTTGCCTTGTATTAATAGTGTGTATTAGTTTTTCATAATTGTTAACACACAAAAAGTGAAAATTCAGCACAATTTGCACTACTTTCACTTCCTGAACGTATGTGTGTCTGTTTGTATCTGTGTTTGTGTGTATATGTGTCTGTAGGTGTGTGTTTGTGTGTGTGTGTGTGTGTGTGTGTGTGAGAGGACATAATCTGTTTATTCAACCTCTGTGAAATAAGTGACATTATGTTGATGTGTTTGTGGGTGTTGTGTGTTTTACAATGCAGGTGGGGGGGTGTTTGTTTTATGTCACACCTAACCAGACCACCACAGGGTCCACAATCACACCTAACCAGACCACCACAGGGTCCACAATCACACCTAACCAGACCACCACAGGGTCCACAATCACACCTAACCAGACCACCACAGGGTCCACAATCACACCTAACCAGACCACCACAGGGTCCACAATCACACCTAACCAGACCACCACAGGGTCCACAATCACACCTAACCAGACCACCACAGGGTCCACAATCACACCTAACCAGACCACCACAGGGTCCACAGTCACACCTTACCAGACCACCACAGGGTCCACAGTCACACCTAACCAGACCACCACAGGGTCCACAGTCACACCTAACCAGACCACCACAGGGTCCACAATCACACCTAACCAGACCACCACAGGGTCCACAATCACACCTAACCAGACCACCACAGGGTCCACAGTCACACCTAACCAGACCACCACAGGGTCCACAGTCACACCTAACCAGACCACCACAGGGTCCACAATCACACCTAACCAGACTACCACAGGGTCCACAGTCACACCTAACCAGACCACCACAGTCACACCTAACCAGACCACCACAGGGTCCACAGTCACACCTAACCAGACTACCACAGGGTCCACAGTCACACCTAACCAGACCACCACAGTCACACCTAACCAGACCACCACAGGGTCCACAGTCACACCTTACCAGACCACCACAGGGTCCACAATCACACCTAACCAGACCACCACAGGGTCCACAATCACACCTAACCAGACCACCACAGGGTCCACAATCACACCTAACCAGACCACCACAGGGTCCACAATCACACCTAAGCAGACCACCACAGGGTCCACAGTCACACCTAACCAGACCACCACAGGGTCCACAGTCACACCTAACCAGACCACCACAGTCACACCTAGCCAGACCACCACAGGGTCCTCAGTCACACCTAGCCAGACCACCACAATCACACCTAACCAGACCACCACAGGGTCCACAGTCACACCTTACCAGACCACCACAGGGTCCACAGTCACACCTAACCAGACCACCACAGGGTCCACAGTCACACCTAACCAGACCACCACAGGGTCCACAATCACACCTAACCAGACCACCACAGGGTCCACAATCACACCTAACCAGACCACCACAGGGTCCACAGTCACACCTAACCAGACCACCACAGGGTCCACAGTCACACCTAACCAGACCACCACAGGGTCCACAATCACACCTAACCAGACTACCACAGGGTCCACAGTCACACCTAACCAGACCACCACAGTCACACCTAACCAGACCACCACAGGGTCCACAGTCACACCTAACCAGACTACCACAGGGTCCACAGTCACACCTAACCAGACCACCACAGTCACACCTAACCAGACCACCACAGGGTCCACAGTCACACCTTACCAGACCACCACAGGGTCCACAATCACACCTAACCAGACCACCACAGGGTCCACAATCACACCTAACCAGACCACCACAGGGTCCACAATCACACCTAACCAGACCACCACAGGGTCCACAGTCACACCTAACCAGACCACCACAGGGTCCACAGTCACACCTAACCAGACCACCATCAACTAGCCAGACCACCACAGGGTCCATCAGTCACACCTAGCCAGACCACCACAGTCACACCTAACCAGACCACCACAGGGTCCACAGTCACACCTTACCAGACCACCACAGGGTCCACAATCACACCTAACCAGACCACCACAGGGTCCACAATCACACCTAACCAGACCACCACAGGGTCCACAATCACACCTAACCAGACCACCACAGGGTCCACAATCACACCTAACCAGACCACCACAGGGTCCACAATCACACCTAACCAGACCACCACAGGGTCCACAGTCACACCTAACCAGACCACCACAGTCACACCTAACCAGACCACCACAGGGTCCACAGTCACACCTTACCAGACCACCACAGGGTCCACAATCACACCTAACCAGACCACCACAGGGTCCACAATCACACCTAACCAGACCACCACAGGGTCCACAATCACACCTAACCAGACCACCACAGGGTCCACAATCACACCTAAGCAGACCACCACAGGGTCCACAGTCACACCTAACCAGACCACCACAGGGTCCACAGTCACACCTAACCAGACCACCACAGTCACACCTAGCCAGACCACCACAGGGTCCTCAGTCACACATAGCCAGACCACCACAGTCACACCTAACCAGACCACCACAGGGTCCACAGTCACACCTTACCAGACCACCACAGGGTCCACAATCACACCTAACCAGACCACCACAGGGTCCACAATCACACCTAACCAGACCACCACAGGGTCCACAATCACACCTAACCAGACCACCACAGGGTCCACAATCACACCTAACCAGACCACCACAGGGTCCACAATCACACCTAACCAGACCACCACAGGGTCCACAGTCACACCTAACCAGACCACCACAGGGTCCACAGTCACACCTAACCAGACCACCACAGGGTCCACAATCACACCTAACCAGACCACCACAGGGTCCACAATCACACCTAAGGACTTGGAGATCTACTTTAGTCATCATGGAGGACCTGGAGATCTACTTTAGTCATCATGAAGGACTTGGAGATCTACTTGAGTCATCATGGAGGACTTGGAGATCTACTTGAGTCATCATGGAGGACTAGGAGATCTACCAGAGTCATCATGGAGGACATGGAGATCTACTTGAGTCATCAATAAGTGGATCATACTACTCCGGTTCTCAGATCTTTACACTGTCTTCCTGATTTCAAAATGCTGCTGGTTTACAAAGCACTGAATGGTTTAGGACCAAAGTACATTTCTGATCTTCTGTTTAGCTCTGAACCATCAAGACCTCAGAGATCAGGTCTGGGACCAGGTCCGCTCTGTGTCCCCAGGGTCAGAACCAAACATGGAACATTTTTACGCACCACATATCTGGAACCAACTTCCAGAAAGCTGCAGGTCTGCTGCAAATCTCAGCTCTTTAACATCAAGCCTGGATGTTTCTGTTTGCCGCTGCCTTCCAGTCAACAACTCTATCTATGAACTTCTAATGCTGCTCTGTATTTTCTGTTCCTTTATTTTCTTGTTTTTATTTATTCATTTAATGTTATTTATTGGCTTTTTTAATGCTTTTTCTCCAATGTTTTTAATGATTTATGTAAAGCACTTTGAATTGCTGTGTTTGTCAAATTTGCGAGTTTATAAAGTAGCAAATATGCAAGTTTAAAAGTAGCAAATTTGTGAGTTTATAAAGTAGCAAATTTGCAAATTTATTCCGTTGAAAGGTGCCATACAAATAAAATTGCCTTGCCTTGTATTAATAGTGTGTATTAGTTTTTCATAATTGTTAACACACAAAAAGTGAAAATTCAGCACAATTTGCACTACTTTCACTTCCTGAACGTATGTGTGTCTGTTTGTATCTGTGTTTGTGTGTATATGTGTCTGTAGGTGTGTGTTTGTGTGTGTGTGTGTGTGTGTGTGTGTGTATGTGTGAGAGGACATAATCTGTTTATTCAACCTCTGTGAAATAAGTGACATTATGTTGATGTGTTTGTGGGTGTTGTGTGTTTTACAATGCAGGTGGGGGGGTGTTTGTTTTATGTCACACCTAACCAGACCACCACAGGGTCCACAATCACACCTAACCAGACCACCACAGGGTCCACAATCACACCTAACCAGACCACCACAGGGTCCACAATCACACCTAACCAGACCACCACAGGGTCCACAATCACACCTAACCAGACCACCACAGGGTCCACAATCACACCTAACCAGACCATCACAGGGTCCACAATCACACCTAACCAGACCACCACAGGGTCCACAATCACACCTAACCAGACCACCACAGGGTCCACAATCACACCTAACCAGACCACCACAGGGTCCACAATCACACCTAACCAGACCACCACAGGGTCCACAATCACACCTAACCAGACCACCACAGGGTCCACAATCACACCTAACCAGACCACCACAGGGTCCACAATCACACCTAACCAGACCACCACAGGGTCCACAATCACACCTAACCAGACCATCACAGGGTCCACAATCACACCTAACCAGACCACCACAGGGTCCACAATCACACCTAACCAGACCACCACAGGGTCCACAATCACACCTAACCAGACCACCACAGGGTCCACAATCACACCTAACCAGACCACCACAGGGTCCACAATCACACCTAACCAGACCACCACAGGGTCCACAGTCACACCTAACCAGACCACCACAGGGTCCACAGTCACACCTAACCAGACCACCACAGGGTCCACAGTCACACCTAACCAGACCACCACAGGGTCCACAGTCACACCTAACCAGACCACCACAGGGTCCACAGTCACACCTAACCAGACCACCACAGGGTCCACAGTCACACCTAACCAGACCACCACAGGGTCCACAGTCACACCTAACCAGACCACCACAGGGTCCACAGTCACACCTAACCAGACCACCACAGGGTCCACAATCACACCTAACCAGACCACCACAGGGTCCACAATCACACCTAACCAGACCACCACAGGGTCCACAATCACACCTAACCAGACCACCACAGGGTCCACAGTCACACCTAACCAGACCACCACAGGGTCCACAGTCACACCTAACCAGACCACCACAGTCACACCTAGCCAGACCACCATTGGACTGCGGGAGGAAGCCAGAATTCCTGCAGGTAAACTCTGAAGGAACCCGAACCCCGTATTTGAACCCATTTTTACATAATGCATCGTATTTTCCTCTCTGTGGGTTTCATCCTCAGTATGTCATTGCATTATTACATAAGTGATTTGGGGCTGTATTTTGCATTTGCATTATGTTTTCAATGTGGTGGATTAAAGTGATTCAATCTGTTGCAGACATCGGCCTCATCGTGTTTGTTTCTCTTCTGGAATAAACACCACATATTGCTGAGTTGAGTTTTTCCTCTCACACTTCCTGACACAAGGTCATTCCCCCGTTTTATCCAGTGTGAACAGGCAGCAGTGGAGCTGCACACTACAGACATGATAACAAACGATGATGGCAATTAAGATAATCCTCATATTGAAACTGAGTCAGGCACACAAACAGCGGTTGTGGTTTAGTGAAGTTCCGCGGCGGGAGAGTGCTGCGTTCCATATGGAAATAAAGAGCCATGAAAGGAGACAGCCGCCTCGGGGAAGTTGAGGCGCGTCCGCCGCATGTGTCACGACTAATGTGTCTCCCCGAGCTCTCGCTGCTCCTCGGCATCGCAGACAGACTCCTCACACTCACAAAACACCGGCTTCTGGTTTTTCTTATTAAAACGCAAAGAATGAAGACGAGATGGAGCCGCTGATTTAACGATGGACCTAAGACCGAAGGGACGGGGATCAGGTCTCAGGAGGTGCATCATGTGGAATCCTGCAGGGCTACTTTGTGTCTCCTACACATGTTTGGTTGCTGAAAGGCAGCCGAGCTTTTCTCATTAGCAGCAACGGTGCGTCATCGGCCTAACATGTGATGTCACCATGGCTACGTCACCATGGCTACCTCTGTGTCTTTTAAACCTTTTGGTGAACTAAAAAAAAAACAATGACCACCAGAAAAGGACAGGATGTGATACGGCCCGGGTCTCTAAAGACCGGAGGATTTCATTCTAGACTAAGAGTCACGTTTTCCATCTCCACGTCTCAGAGAAGCAGAAATGTGAGGAGCAGAGAGAGAGGGAGAGGGAGATAAGCAGCTCTCCATCTGTCAGCAGGGAAGGATTAGTGTCACTGTGATGACACAATTACACTTTCTATCGGTGTCACGACTACAGAGAAGACTCGATCTCAGAGAGAGAAACGAGCCGTCAGTCTGAAGGAGTGGCGCCGGTTGTTAAATATGTCACTTCCTGCCAGAATAAGAGAGACAGGATGATGTGATTGTCTTTGTTTGATTCCCACCAACATCACCATAACCATGTAGCTGTTAGTTACTCACAGTCCAATGAGTCACTCAGGCTTCTGTACTTCTGTATTAGGAGCAGCTACGCTCTGCAACACATTCCAATAAACTAATAACAATAATCATAATCTATGACTCTATTTATATACACCCTTTAACATGGCTTACAGAGAAGAGAGACCAGAGAAAACCTGTTTTTCATAATATGGGACCTTTAAGTTCAGTTAAACGCTGCTATAGGGAGATATTTGAAGCCCAAACACGATGTTGTGGATTTGTGACATCCTGACTGAATTTAATAAATTGGGTGCATGAGCGATTCTTTGAAATAAATGAGTTTTAAAGTTGAGTTGGGTAACACGAAACAATGAATTGGTAGATTTACATGTTGTGACTATTTGACTGCTGTGAGTCTGTTGGTGGAGGAGCAACAGAGAGACATCCATCATACGTCCCTAAGTCGCTGGTAAACTGGTTTCCTGCTAACCTCTTCCTCAACTCTGGTAAATGAAGCTCATCCACTGAGCACAAGGCGTTTCCTCGTGTGCGGTTTCAGGTGAATCAGAGTGAAACCGGATAGACGAGGTGGAGGTGAAGAATGCAGCGCTGTGTTTTGTTAAGTGATGCAGCTGAGCTGCAGCGATACCTTTACACAATAATGTGACGTCTGATTGGTTTGGTCATAAACCTGCAGATAACGTTGGAGGTCCCTGATGAGTCCACCCGGGCCGAGAGGACACAGTGATATCAATCAGCAGAGAGAAGATAAGCAGAAGGGAAGTGAATATAATGTATTGTGTTGCTGATGAGCCTCGGTGGCAGTAAGATGGAACACAAGGAGTTCACAGCAACAGAGTGGAGCTGCTGATAAAAAACAGTTGCCTTCCAAAAACCTCAAGGCAATCCAAAAAAAACAAAACGTCCCATGGATAATTAATTCACCAGAAAAAAAGTACATTTCAAATCATTTGAATATATTCATTTTCCCCCTCAGCTTTATTTTTTTAAGACTAAAGTTTATAGATGCTGTCGTTGCTTTGCCCAGAAAGGAAGAAAATCCAACAAACCTGTTGTTGTTGTTTAAAGTTGGATAGCTGGAGGAGTTGCTTTGCATATTGGGCTTCTGGTCACATGGGACGATGACATTATGAAGACAAGCCTGCAGCCATCTAAAGGGTGCATCACGCTTTAAAAAAATAAAAATGATTGATGGTGAATATATTTGAATAACAAAGGTCAACCAGAACAAATGATTACAACCTCATATGTGACCCCAGTAACTAACTAACCAACTCACCAACCAACTATCTAACTAACTAACCAACCATCTAACTAACTAACCAACCATCTAACTAACCATCTAACCATCTAACTAACTAACTAACTAACTAACTAACTAACTAACCAACCAAACAACCAACCATCTAACTAACTAACTAACCATCTAACTAACTAACTAACTAACTAACTAACTAACTAACTAACCAACCAAACAACCAACCATCTAACTAACTAACTAACCATCTAACTAACTAACTAACTA
The DNA here is from genome assembly GCA_029853015.1 of Chelidonichthys spinosus. Taxonomy (NCBI): domain Eukaryota; kingdom Metazoa; phylum Chordata; class Actinopteri; order Perciformes; family Triglidae; genus Chelidonichthys; species Chelidonichthys spinosus. The sequence goes on along the minus strand of CM056822.1, from coordinate 502,888 downwards.
ACTAACTAACTAACTAAGTAACTAACTAACCAACTCACCAACCAACCATCTAACTAACTAACCAACCATCTAACTAACTAACCAACCAAACAACCAACCATCTAACTAACTAACCATCTAACTAACTAACTAACCAACCAAACAACCAACCATCTAACTAACTAACTAACCATCTAACTAACTAACTAACTAACTAACTAACTAAGTAACTAACTAACCAACCAACCATCTAACCATCTAACTAACTAACTAACTAACTAACCAACCAAACAACCAACCATCTAACCATCTAACTAACTAACTAACTAACTAACTAACTAACTAACTAACTAACTAACCAACCAAACAACCAACCATCTAACCATCTAACCATATAACTAACTAACCAACCAAACAACCAACCATCTAACTAACTAACCATCTAACTAACTAACTAACTAACTAACTAACTAACCAACCAAACAACCAACCATCTAACTAACTAACCATCTAACCATCTAACTAACTAACTAACTAACTAACTAACTAACTAACCAACCAAACAACCAACCATCTAACCATCTAACCATATAACTAACTAACCAACCAAACAACCAACCATCTAACTAACTAACCATCTAACTAACTAACTAACTAACTAACTAACTAACTAACTAACTAACCAACCAAACAACCAACCATCTAACTAACTAACCATCTAACCATCTAACTAACTAACTAACTAACTAACTAACTAACCAACCAAACAACCAACCATCTAACTAACTAACTAACCATCTAACCATCTAACTAACTAACTAACTAACTAACTAACTAACTAACTAACCAACCAAACAACCAACCATCTAACTAACTAACTAACCATCTAACCATCTAACTAACTAACTAACTAACTAACTAACTAACTAACTAACCAACCAAACAACCAACCATCTAACTAACTAACTAACTAACCATCTAACCATCTAACTAACTAACCAACCAAACAACCAACCATCTAACCATCTAACTAACTAACTAACCAACCATCTAACTAACTAACCATCTAACTAACTAACCAACCATCTAACTAACTAACTAACTAACTAACCAACCAAACAACCAACCATCTAACTAACTAACTAACCAACCAACCAAACAACCAACCATCTAACTAACTAACTAACTAACTAACTAACTAACTAACCAACCATCTAACTAACTAACTAACTAACTACTAACTAACTAACTAACCAACCAAACAACCAACCATCTAACTAACTAACTAACTAACTAACCATCTAACTAACTAACTAAATAACTAACTAACCAACCAACCAAACAACCAACCATCTAACTAACTAACTAACCAACCATCTAACTAACTAACTAACTAACTAACAAACCAACCATAACTAACTAACTAACTAACTAACCAACCAACCAAACAACCAACCATCTAACTAACTAACTAACTAACTAACCAACCAACCAACCAAACAACCAACCATCTAACTAACCAACCAAACAACCAACCAACCATCTAACTAACTAACTAACCCACCATCTAACTAACTAACTAACTAACTAACTAACTAACTAACCAACCAACCAACCAAACAACCAACCATCTAACTAACTAACTAACCAACCAACCAAACAACCAACCATCTAACTAACCAACCAAACAACCAACCAACCAACCATCTAACTAACTAACTAACTAACTAACCCACCATCTAACTAACTAACTAACTAACCAACCATCGAACTAACTAACTGTCCTCGTCTCCCTCTGTATGGATGGTGTCCTCGTCTCCCTCTGTGTTAGAGTTCTCAACGGGCCTGAAAATTACAGCCCGACCCGACCCGGCCCGCAGGTTTTTAAACCCAAACCCGACGCAGCCCGACACACCAGCATGAATTGTCGGCCCGAACCCGGCCCGAACCCGGCCCGAACCCGACCCCCCGCGCACCTGCATTGGTTTCCTCATACACTTGTTATCACGATCAGACAGACAGCAGACCTGAATTCAAATGAAACTTTATTTAAAATTAAAAGATTTAACCATAATCCATCCGAATCCACCACCATTGCAAATGTTTTCCAGACCTCTGATTTCCCCACTCCTCGAGTGGCAAGGATGAATTCGCCTGTGGCAAGTTTACTTTTGACCAGCTCCATCTTCTCCAGCCAGGCTATAGACGTGAGTGCGTCACGCAGCGTCGTCAGGTGTGCGTCTGCCCCATGAAGCAGGCAGCCAGATTGACCAAACGTGAACAGCGATGATTCACAGCAAACAATCTATAATTTACAACCTACAATTTTTTTATTTTTTATTTTTTAATGAAATGTGTTTTATAAAAAAAGGAAGCCCGAGGCCCGACCCGACCCGGCTCATTTGCGTATTTTTTCAGCCCGGACCCGGCCCGAAACTTCGGGTCCCGTCGGGTTTGTCGGGCTGGGCCGACCCGTTGAGAACTCTGCTCTGTGTGGATGGTGAAGTTGGTACCTGGAAGTCCATCTGGGCTCATATTGAGGAATATCAATGTAATCAATATCTTCATCTATCCTGTCTGTCCAAAGACATGCAGGATGGGGATAGTTTCATTGCCTGTCTGTCTCTACATGTCTCCCTGTGATAGACTGGTTACCTGTCTGTCTCTACATGTCAGCCCTGTGATAGACTGGTTACCTGTCTGTCTCTACATGTCAGCCCTGTGATAGACTGGTTACCTGTCTGTCTCTACATATCAGCCCTGTGATAGACTGGTTACCTGTCTGTCTCTACATGTCTCCCTGATAGACTGGTTACCTGTCTGTCTCTACATGTCTCCCTGTGATAGACTGGTTACCTGTCTGTCTCTACATGTCTCCCTGTGATAGACTGGTTACCTGTCTGTCTCTACATGTCAGCCCTGTGATATACTGGTTACCTGTCTGTCTCTACATGTCTCCCTGTGATAGACTGGTTACCTGTCTGTCTCTACATTCTGCCCTTGATAGACTGGTTACCTGTCTGTCTCTACATGTCTCCCTGGATAGACTGGTTACCTGTCTGTCTCTACATGTCTGCCCTGTGATAGACTGGTACCTGTCTGTCTCTCATGTCTCCCTGTGATAGACTGGTTACCTGTCTGTCTCGTACCATGTCCTGGCGTCCTGTTACTGGTTCCTGTCTGCTCTACATGTCTCCCTGTGATAGACTGGTTACCTGTCTGTCTCTACATGTCTCCCTGTGTAGACTGGTTACCTGTCTGTCTCTACATGTCCCTGTGATAGACTGGTTACCTGTCTGTCTCTACATGTCCCCTGTGATAGACTGGTTACCTGTCTGTCTCTACATGTCGCCCTGTGATAGACTGGTTACCTGTCTGTCTCTACATGTCTCCCTGTGATAGACTGGTTACCTGTCTGTCTCTACATGTCTCCCTGATAGACTGGTTACCTGTCTGTCTCTACATGTCCCCTGTGATAGACTGGTTACCTGTCTGTCTCTACATTCCCCTGTGATAGACTGGTTACCTGTCTGTCTCTACATGTCTCCCTGTGATAGACTGGTTACCTGTCTGCTTAATGTGTCCCTGTGATAGACTGGCCTTACTGTCTGTCGTCTACATGTCTCCCTGTGAAGACTGGTACCTGCTTCCTACAGTCCCCTGTGATAACTGGTATACCGTCGTCCTACATGTACTCCCTGTGAAGACTGTCTGACCTTGTCTGTCTCTACATGTCGCCCTGTGATAGACTGGTACCTCGTCTTAACATGCCCTGTGATAGACTGGTACGTTGATGCCCTGGATAGACTGGTTACCTGTCTGTCTCTACAGTCTCGCCCTGTGATAGCTGGTTACCTGTCGTTCCTCTACCATGCCCTGGATGCTCGCCCCCCGTACCTGATCGTACGTAAAATGTGCTGTGATGAGATGGTACCTGTCTGTCTCTAGGGCGTCCCTGAGTGATTGGTTCTTTGCTTAAATGTCCTGTGAAGACTGGTACTAGCTGTCTACACAGTCTCAACCTATAGAACTGGTACCTGTTCCTAAAGCCCCTTATAACGGTAACCGTCTCCACAGCTAACACCTTGAAACTGTTCCTGATCTTGTGTCTACATTCCCGGAGATGGTACTTCTGCTACAGCTCCTTGATAGACTGGTACGTCTGACATGTCTGGACCCTGATAGACTGGTTACCTGTCTGTCTCTACATGTCTCCCTGTGATAGACTGGCTTACCTGTCTGTCTCTACATGTCTCCCTGTGATAGACTGGTTACAACTGATCTGTCTCTACATGTCTCCCTGTGATAGACTGGTTACCTGTCTGTCTCTACATGTCTCCCTGTGATAGACTGGTTACCTGTCTGTCTCTCATGTCTCCCTGTGATAGACTGGTTACCTGTCTGTCTCTACATGTCTCCCTGCCTGATAGACTGGTTACCTGTCTGTCTCTACATGATCGCCCTGTGATAGACTGGTTACCTGTCTGTCTCTACATGTCTGCCCTGTGATAGACTGGTTACCTGTCTGTCTCTAACATGTCTCCCTGTAGATAGACTGGTTACCTGTCTGTCTCTGCATGAATCTCCCTGTGATAGACTGGTTACCTGTCTGTCTCTACATGTCTCCCTGTGATAGACTGGTTACCTGTCTGTCTCTACATGTCTCCCTGTGATAGACTGGTTACCTGTCTGTCTCTACATGTCGGCCCTGTGATAGACTGGTTACCTGTCTGTCTCTACATATCAGCCCTGTGATAGACTGGTTACCTGTCTGTCTCTACATGTCTCCCTGTGATAGACTGGTTACCTGTCTGTCTCTACATATCAGCCCTGTGATAGACTGGTTACCTGTCTGTCTCTACATGTCTCCTTGTGATAGACTGGTTACCTGTCTGTCTCTACATGTCGGCCCTGTGATAGACTGGTTACCTGTCTGTCTCTACATGTCTCCCTGTGATAGACTGGTTACCTGTCTGTCTCTACATGTCTCCCTGTGATAGACTGGTTACCTGTCTGTCTCTACATGTCTCCCTGTGATAGACTGGTGACCTGTCTGTCTCTACATGTCGGCCCTGTGATAGACTGGTTACCTGTCTGTCTCTACATGTCTCCCTGTGATAGACTGGTTACCTGTCTGTCTCTACATGTCTCCCTGTGATAGACTGGTTACCTGTCTGTCTCTACATGTCTCCCTGTGATAGACTGGTTACCTGTCTGTCTCTACATGTCGCCCTGTGATAGACTGGTTACCTGTCCAGGTGTACCCTGCCTTCACCCAATGACAGCTGGGATCGGCTCCAGCCCCCCCCCCCGTGACCCTGAATACAGGATAAGCGGTAGAAAATGGATGGATGGATGGATGGATGGATGGATATCCTGTCTGTCCATCCTGAGGGGCCCGTCTGCTGAGGTGATTTGAGTTTTTGGGCTATAAAAATGATGAGTGATGAAGACAGTGAGACAGTAAGACAGTGAGTGAGACAGTAAGACAGACAGGTCTGCAGAAACACATTCCACTTCAGACAAACTGGTCATCGCTGGATTCCTAAAAGCCCCTTAATGACACAGATGTAATCATCCAGTCCATTCACCAGCAGCCTTTTAAACAATCCATCTGCACACACTGTTGCCTAGCAACTCTTTGATTGGTCATTAACTATTACATCGGTGCACAACAACAGAATGAGAGACATCTCATTAAAAGCAGATAGACAGGCTCATTGATGGAGAATCACTGGGAAGTTGGAGGTGGACTCCATCAGACGGAAAGTATTTGACCTGTTGTTGTGCCACAATTTAACTGCTGTGGATGGCTGTCTGTCTCTCACGCTCCTGTCTCTCTCTCACACACAGCCTGGTACTCACATTATGCATTACAGATATTATTTAAAGAACAAACTGGAATGACAGGTAAATAGAAGTATGCATACTGCAGCACATGGATGTTTGGAGCTGGTCCTCTTCATCAGAAGAGAAGAAGAACATCCTCTAAAGGTCAGTAGTAATAACGATCCGACATCTCCTCAGATGAAGCTGCGCTGCGTTGAGGAAACCCTGCAGCCCCGCTGACCTGAGGAAACCTCCTTTGTATGCAGAATGCAGTCGACGTCATCAAAAATGCAGAATCACAAAGCAGCCCGACATCACTGTGCTCGGGTCCACATGAGGGAATTAGTTTTGCTCGAGTGGAAGGGACAGACTTGGAATTTGTTGTTTGGCTGGCGAAAACAACTGCTGATTGCGTCCTCGGCCAATAAGGGGAGCCGAAGCAGGAAGCCTCCTCGGTCCTGTCGAGCTGATTAATGGAGCTTGCCACTAACTGTGCCCCCCCTGCATGCTGCTAATGCATGCAGCGAGGACACTTTGGACAAACATATCAACTAAACAGCTTCATTGTTTTGCCTCTGGCATCTGCCGGCCCAGGACACCAAACAGGAAGTCGGTCTGCAATACACTACGCCCAACTGCCTTCTGGGAATCGGAGACACTCAGACCATTGAAACGCTGACTCCAGACCATCCCACTCGTCCCGCGGGTCACTTTTCAAAATAAAGTTCCATGCAGGTTTACAACCCAACGAGCTGGTTCGGCCCGTGGACAGGTCGGGTTTGAGTTAGAATAGTCCGGTTCACGTCAGCGTTCACGTCTACGGCGAAGCTGGGACCGGCCTGCAGCGTGTTTGTGTTTCAGCAGCATCACTCACTTCCATTTCAAATCACCAGCTGGGATCAATGAGTTCATTTTGAGGAGTTTAAAAACGTCCTCATGAAATGACTTCTTGTAAACGATGTTGACTTGATCCCGATTGAATGAACACGTTTGTGGATCTCCGTTTCCCTGAAATGTGGAACTCTGCCGTTACGATGTTGAATTGTTATTGGAATTGTTAGGCTTCCCCTTCATTCTGCTTCCTGAAGACGACGCGTGGTGATAAAGGTTAACAATGAATGGTCTTCATGCCTCGCAGAGATATTGATTTAACTGTTCATGAATAACACCCAGAAACAATTATACATCCAATCTTTTCTTCGTTTTCCAACAAACGATCATGATAAATTCAGGGAAGCCTTCGCAGCTGGAACAGTGGACACAAATCAATGGAATCAATGTCCTCTCAACACATTTATCATTTATTAATTAACATCATAATTATTCTATTGTTGATGTAAGACTTGCCCCAACTCTGACCACTTTTAAAACTAGACTGAAAACGTTTATGTTCACCATAGCTTTCTGCTAAATCTTTTAATGTCTGCACTGTTTTTAATTATTGCAAATGTGTTTTTATTCTCCTTTCTTTCTGTAATGCATTTTTAAATTTGCCTTTATTTTCTTTTAATTCTTCTATTTTTTTTCACTTTGTTGTATGATGTGAAGCACTTTGAGTCTGCCTTGTGTATGAAATGTGCTATACAAATAAAGTTGCCTTGCCTTGCCTATTGTAGACAATGATCCGAGCAGCACAATGAAGACGGAAGGAAAATATCATATAAAGTCTAATATGATCAGAATACTGTTCATTATTCTTTCATGTTTCGGACATTGGATTTACAATGTTGGTGTTGTAATGATGATTGATGATTAGTGTGTGTGTGTGTGTGTGTGTGTGTGTGTGTGTTTGAAGACTCACAAAACCGCTGCAGGATGTTTCCACCGAACCGACGAGAACTTTGATTCAGTTCAACAGAGTTCCAGCAAACAGTGTTTTTCTCCTCGTTAAGGTCATCAAACAACAAGCAACACTCTGTACTTCCAGAAGTCCGGAGACGGAGCTGACGCTGTTTTACAGGAGAAAATCCAACTGATGACAGATGTGGTTTCAGAAAGACTTAAAACCAAACAGCGTCACAGTGTTTGCTTGTGAGGAGGATCTGCTGTAGACCGGATCCCCAGGAGGGTCCAGGAAACCTGACTGTCGAGGATGAAGCCGTAAAAAACACGCAGCAAACCAACCAAATCAACGCCAACCTCCTTCACCAACTCAACTAGGCCGACATGCTACACGCTACATGCTACATGCTACATGCTACATAGACATCAGCTGAGGCCTAACCACGAGTCACTCGGGTCGGTTCGGTCTCTTTCATCTGAAACTCGTTAAAGAGGGAAGATTCATTAATCAATGAACATCAAGGACACCAAGCAGACTCCTTCTGTCTCACCCTTCTGTGAAGTCACACCGTCATCATGAAGACAAGGACATGCTGACGAGTCTCCCCAACCTCTGCACCTTGGTTTCTTCTTCACACATCCACCCTTCACAGAGCAACGGGAGGATTCCCCCAGAGTCTCACCTGAGTCCTGGATGGGGGGTAGCTGAGTGCTACCCGTCTGTCTCACTGATACCCGTCCGTCTCACTGGTACTTCTCTGCCTGTCTACACGTCCCCGAATGCTCTGATTATTGTTGGTTTCCTCTTTAAATGCTTTTCTTGGTGTTTTTCCTCTTCCTCTTCCTCTTTGTCTGCCTCTTCCTCTTCCTCTGCCTCTTCCCCTGCCTCTTCTCTCTTCCTCTGCCTCTTCCTCTGCCTCTTCCTCTTCCCCTGCCTCTTCGTCTGCCTCTTCCTCTTTGTCTGTCTCTTCCTCTTTGTCTGCCTCTTCCTCTGCCTCTTCCTCTTTGTCTGCCTCTTCCTCTTCCTCTTTGTCTGCCTCTTCCTCTTTGTCTGCCTCTTCCTCTGCCTCTTCCTCTTTGTCTGCCTCTTCCTCTTCCTCTTTGTCTGCCTCTTCCTCTGCCTCTTCCTCTTTGTCTGCCTCTGCCTCTTCCTCTTCCTCTTTGTCTGCCTCTTCCTCTTTGTCTGTCTCTTCCTCTTCCTCTTTGTCTGCCTCTTCCTCTTTGTCTGCCTCTTCCTCTTCCTCTTTGTCTGTCTCTTCCTCTTCCTCTTTGTCTGCCTCTTCCTCTTTGTCTGCCTCTGCCTCTTCCTCTTCCCCTGCCTCTTCCTCTTCCTCTTTGTCTGCCTCTTCCTCTTTGTCTGTCTCTTCCTCTTTGTCTGCCTCTTCCTCTGCCTCTTCCTCTTTGTCTGTCTCTTCCTCTTTGTCTGCCTCTTCCTCTGCCTCTTCCTCTTTGTCTGCCTCTGCCTCTTCCTCTGCCTCTTCCTCTTTGTCTGCCTCTTCCTCTGCCTCTTCCTCTTTGTCTGCCTCTTCCTCTTTGTCTGCCTCTTCCTCTGCCTCTTCCTCTTTGTCTGCCTCTGCCTCTTCCTCTTCCTCTTTGTCTTCCTCTTCCTCTTTGTCTGTCTCTTCCTCTTCCTCTTTGTCTGCCTCTTCCTCTTTGTCTGCCTCTTCCTCTTCCCCTGCCTCTTCCTCTTCCTCTTTGTCTGCCTCTTCCTCTGCCTCTTCCTCTTTGTCTGACTCTGCCTCTTCCTCTTTGTCTGTCTCTTCCTCTTTGTCTGACTCTGCCTCTTCCTCTTTGTCTGTCTCTTCCTCTTTGTCTGCCTCTTCCTCTGCCTCTTCCTCTTTGTCTGCCTCTTCCTCTGCCTCTTCCTCTTTGTCTGCCTCTGCCTCTTCCTCTTTGTCTGCCTCTTCCTCTGCCTCTTCCTCTTTGTCTGCCTCTGCCTCTGCCTCTTCCTCTTCCTCTTTGTCTTCCTCTTCCTCTTTGTCTGTCTCTTCCTCTTCCTCTTTGTCTGCCTCTTCCTCTTTGTCTGCCTCTTCCTCTTCCCCTGCCTCTTCCTCTTCCTCTTTGTCTGCCTCTTCCTCTGCCTCTTCCTCTTTGTCTGACTCTGCCTCTTCCTCTTTGTCTGTCTCTTCCTCTTTGTCTGACTCTGCCTCTTCCTCTTTGTCTGTCTCTTCCTCTTTGTCTGCCTCTTCCTCTGCCTCTTCCTCTTTATCTGCCTTTGCCTCTTCCTCTGCCTCTTCCTCTTCCCCTGCCTCTTCCTCTGCCTCTTCCTCTTCCTCTTCCCCTGCCTCTTCCTCTGCATCTTCCTCTGCCTCTTCCTCTTCCCCTGCCTTTTCCTCTGCCTCTTCGTCTGCCTCTTCCTCTTTGGCTGCGTTTCGGATCGCATGCATTTGCGCTGATGCATGAACGAGACTTGAGAGGACCAGCCGGAACTCGTCATAAACACGTCAAGTTCCCACCACGTCAAGTCGGACATAGGTGCACTTCACAGACTTTTTTTGATTTTTTGATTTAAACTTTATTAATAATTGTATACATAACACAAACTGTCGAGCCAAAGGAAACTTCACAGACTTTGCACAGAGAATATGTTCTGCCCAGTGACGCTGGCTTTCTTCGTCAATGACGAACTCGAGCCGAGGCATTTGAAGTCCCGTTGTTGACGGAGGCTGAGGAATTTTCTCACGTGGGAAATACCACGTGATAATTCTAACCAACTAGGGCAACGTTGAGGGGTGTGTCTTGTGTCCGCACTTATTTCAGACCATCTGCAGAGAAAAGCATGCGAAGGGAGGTACCCTGGAGATACCGCGAGTTTTTAAAGTCATGTGACATGTCGCAAAGGGAAGTTATCACCAGCATTTGTGACATTTTTTTTTCCCAGAATGCATGGTTTTGCGAGGCAAATGCATGCGCATGCTTGATTCCAAACTCACCTTTCTTCCTCTGCCTCTTCCTCTTTGTCTGCCTCTGCCTCTTCCTCTGCCTCTTCCTCTGCATCTTCCTCTTTGTCTGCCTCTGCCTCTTCCTCTGCCTCTTCCTCTGCATCTTCCTCTTTGTCTGCCTCTGCCTCTTCCTCTGCCTCTTCCTCTGCCTCTTCCTCTTCGTCTGCCTCTTCCTCTTTGTCTGCCTCTGCCTCTTCCTCTGCCTCTTTGTCTGCCTCTGCCTCTTCCTCTGCCTCTTCCTCTTCGTCTTCCTCTGCCTCTTCCTCTTCGTTTGCCTCTTCCTCTTTGTCTGCCTCTTCCTCTGCCTCTTCCTCTTCGTCTGCCTCTTCCTCTTTGTCTGCCTCTGCCTCTTCCTCTGCCTCTTCCTCTTTGTCTGCCTCTGCCTCTTCCTCTTCCTCTTCGTCTTCCTCTGCCTCTTCCTCTTCGTCTTCCTCTGCCTCTTCCTCTGCCTCTTCCTCTTCGTCTGCCTCTTCCTCTTTGTCTGCCTCTGCCTCTTCCTCTGCCTCTTCCTCTTTGTCTGCCTCTTCCTCTGCCTCTTCCTCTTCGTCTTCCTCTGTCTCTTCCTCTGCGTCTTCCTCTGCCTCTTCCTCTGCCTCTTCCTCTTCGTCTGCCTCTTCCTCTTTGTCTGCCTCTGCCTCTTCCTCTGCCTCTTCCTCTTCGTCTGCCTCTTCCTCTTTGTCTGCCTCTGCCTCTTCCTCTGCCTCTTCCTCTTCGTCTGCCTCTTCCTCTTTGTCTGCCTCTTCGTCTTCCTCTGCCTCTTCCTCTGCCTCTTCCTCTGATTCCTCAGCAGGTCTGAGATCTGTGAACTTCTCTGTCGGAGCTAACGTGGACGTGAACATCGACTCATACATTAAAGTCAAACTGAGCAGCATATTAGTTTCTTTGTGTTTGTTCAGTCGAGGATCAATCACACACACACACACACACACACACACACACACACTCACACTCTCTCACACACACAAACACACACTCACTCTTTCACACACACACACACACACACACACACACTCTCTCTCACACACACACACACACACTCACACTCTCTCACACACACAAACACACACTCACTCTTTCACACGTACACACACTCTTTAACATGTACACACACACACACTCAAGCTCTCTCACACACACACACACACACACTCTCTCACACACACACACACACACTCACACTCTTTCACACACACACACACTCACTCTTTCACACACACACACTCTTTCACACGTACACACACTCTCTCACACACACACACACACACACACAAACACACACTCACTCTTTCACACACACACACACACACACACTCACTCTTTCACACACACACACTCTTTCACACGTACACACACTCTCTCACACACACACACACACACAAACACACTCACACTCTCTCACACACACAAACACACACTCACTCTTTCACACGTACACACACTCTTTAACATGTACACACACACACACTCACACTCTTTCACACACACACACACACACACACACACTCACTCTTTCACACACACACACACTCTTTCACACGTACACACACTCTCTCACACACACACACACACACAAACACACTCACACTCTCTCACACACACAAACACACACTCACTCTTTCACACGTACACACACTCTTTAACATGTACACACACACACACTCAAGCTCTCTCACACACACACACACACACACACTCTCTCACACACACACACACACACTCACACTCTTTCACACACACACACACACACACACACTCACTCTTTCACACACACACACTCTTTCACACGTACACACACTCTCTCACACACACACAAACACACACTCACTCTTTCACACACACACACACACACTCTTTCACACACACACACTCTTTCACACACACACTCTTTAACATGTACACACACACACACACTCAAGCATTCTCACACACACACAAACACACACACTCTTTCACACACACTCTTTAACATGTACACACACACACACACACACACACACACTCAAGCTCTCTCACACACACACACAAACACACACTCACTCTTTCACACACACACTCTTTCACACGTACACACACTCTTTCACACACACACTTTCACATGTACACACACACACACACACACTAATGCATTCTTCACAGCTGTTGCGTTCCTCAAACATGCTGCAGACACATGCATCTTTAATCAGCCTGCCAACAAATATTACAGATTTCAATATTCAAATGATATTTACATAAACATTTGATTTTGAACAAAGCGGCACGGCGGTGGTTCTGAACGCACAGTACGACGGCAGAGAGGCAACGCTGCCTTTAATGGTCCAACATGAAATAATGAGTCAAGCTGACGGAGGAATGATAATCAACAGTATGATGTCATCATGACATCATGTCCCCAGTCAGCGTTACTTCATGTTAACAAACCATCAGCTGTGGAAACACTAACACATGGTTGATTTAAATGTTGTTGTTGCTCCAGTCAGCTGGACGCCATCTTTGTTTTTTTCTAATTCCTCATTTCAACAGCTTCACAGCCAGCGAACACATAAAGTATCAACATCGACATAACGTGTCAAAATAATAATACAAATGCAGTTTTTTGGAATAATTATTCAATCATTTCAATCAACGAGCATCAACACCTTGTGTTGCCGTGGCAACAGCGTGGCTGACTGATGTTGAACAGCATGCAGACTGATGAGCCGGTCTCTCTCTGTGATGGTTTCCGTGAGGGAGGACGAGGACGCTCTGCTGTCATTCTGCTGAGTCGTGGTGTTTTTCTGCTGAGTCAGCAGAAGTCAGTGAGTTGGGAAAAAACTGTAAAAACTGAATGTAAAAACTCCTCCAACACGTCTGAGCTAACAAACGCTCACTGCAGGGACCTAAAGAGACCACAACGGGGCCTCCCGAGCCCCCAAACAGCCTTTCTTCTGCAGCCAGACTTCTGGAGGCTCCGCCTCCAACAGCGTTGGCTCCAGCCTAAGCTAAGCACACAGCTCAATTTAGCATGTTGCAGCTATGTGTGATTGAGATGAATTTCATTATAAAAGGCTCCTGGTCTCCTCAGATCCTCACAGAACGGGTTCTCAGTGTCAAACCCAGAACTCTTCAGTCTTCTTCTTCACAGCAAGATTTCTGAACGATGGAGCTCCTCCACTCAGGACATCAATCATCTGTCCATGTGTGTCACACCATGAGTACTAATCATAACAATAATAACAACAACAATAATAATAGTTATAATAATAATGTAATACTCATGCTAGTGATATAATAATAGTAGTACTAATAATAATTATAGTGGTATAATAGTGGTTGGGCTGATGAGTTATAATTTGATAAACATGTGGGCGTTGCCATGGTAACAAGGAGGGAACCGCTCTGTGATGATAACTAGGAAGGAAGCCCTGGAACGAGGCACTTGATCAGGGAGCGGAGCTGTCCAGTGTGTGTGGGGGGGGTTCTGGATATATCATAAGTTAGCGTTGAACACTTTAACCATGCCCTCGCAGCCAGACAAACAGCGTTGCCAAGGTTACCAGTTACCCGTCCTGGTTACGCTCCAAGCCACAAAGACCTCCGTACTGGCCCTTTAAGGTCGTATGTGTAGGTTGATTTAATCCATGTAGTTCATCAGTGGAGTCAAAGGTGAAGTTATAAAGTACATCTTGAAAGTTTTTAGAAATATTTTACAAATAATTAGCTCATCAGCAGTAAATACAAAGTAGAATTGAGCCTGATGAGAAAGCCGTTCTGAAGGTTCACCAAAGTCAGACGGCTTATCCTCTGAGGATCATGAATATCTGAACTAAAGTGGTGCACTGAGCTGAAATGATATTCTCCAATAAACATTTTCACAACAGAGCTGACAGATGACTGAACTAGTCGTTGAGTTGAGGAGTTGGTGGATGAATAGGTCTGTAAAAACACAAAGGCATGGCCTCTGGACCTCAATTAGAATATTATCCTCTCTTAGCTCGTTTCTTTAACACACTAATATGACTCACAGCGTTAATATTTGTATTATCTCCGTCTTGCATGCATGGACTCGTCCTGCCTGCTAATCAGTCCTCCACCTCTTCATGCCCCACTTACCACATCCAATTTATTATTTATTATTCCCCCCAACTTCCTGCTTCAATAAGCTGATCTACTTGCTTTTTCAATCGTATTAGTATTTATTTGCAGCAAATTGTTTCCACACAGAGGTGTCCTGACATCAGCTACATGATTTTTGGATGAAAATGCAATTGACGTTGCAATATATTTAGATAACACTAGATGTCTTTTTTTTTTTGTATTTCCATTGATATTTTTGAGATATCAGTAGCTTCATATCAGCATTAGGGGTTTGTGTATTACAGTAAGCTACCTAGCAAACTAGCTACCTAGCAAACTAGCCACCTATCAAACTAGCCACCTATCAAACTAGCCAGCAAACTATCTACCTAGCAAACTAGCCACCTAGAAAACTAGCCACCTAGCCAACTAGCTACCTAGCATACAAGCTACATAGCAAACCAGCCATCTAACAAACTAACTACCTAGCAAACTAACTACCTAGCAAACTAGCTACCGAGCAAACTATCTACCGACTAAACTAGCTACCTAGCAAACTAGCTACCTAGCAAACCAGCCACCTAACAAACTACCTACAAAGCAAACTAGCTACCTAGCAAACTAGCTACCGAGTAAACTATCTACCTAGCAAACTAGCTACCTAGTAAACTAGCTACCGAGCAAACTAGCTACCTAGTAAACCAGCCACCTAGCAAACTAGCCACCTAGCAAACTAGCTACAAAGCAAACTAGCTACCTAGTAAACCAGCCACCTAGCAAACTAGCTACCTAGCAAACCAGAAACCTAGCAAACTTGCTATCGAACAAACTAGCTCCCGAGCTGCGTCAGCTGTCTTCCCGAAATGCAGCAACACTTTCTGACCTCACTGACGCGCGGCGTCACCATGAAAACCAACAGCAACAGCTGAAAACAGTTTCTATGGTTCTGCCCCCGATGACTCATCTCACCACGATGATAACTGGTAACTGCGATCTCTAAAACCACTAAACTTAATTTACTGTCCACTTTATAAAAGCTCAAATTAAAATGTGTGTGTGTGTGTGTGTGTGTGGTTGTGTGTTTAGGCAGTGAAGCGTCTCTATCAGCACCATGAGTATTCTGGTCTGGCTTTGATGTCCCTCCGTGGCCCGCCATTATCTTAACACAATAATTACCATGTGAGCAGATTCGCCCGGAGACCTCTCCTCGCTAGCGCTGATAGGCGACATCACATAATGACACCGAGCCGCTAACGAGTGCCTTTGAAGTCTGCCGGGGTCTAATTTGTTCCTATCAGGCGGCGGAGGAGCCCGGCGGCGCCGGCAGAAGGAGTCCTCTGCCCCCCGTTTGACACCAGAGGTCTCGTATATCATCACGTGTGGAGCAGCATGATGGAGACGTGTTTCCTGTCAGACCTCCTCCATCTTCACACTCCGTTTGTCTCATTGAGGTTTTTCATTTCTACTCAAACTCATTCAGCTTCATCTCCGCGATGGCAGATGGTGACTCGGCGAACAGGCAAGGAGGAGTTTTTGGTGAGGACGCGGGGTTTCTTGGTGACCCAGTGAGGAACGGTGGGGGTTTTCCATGATTTAATAGCAAGGAGCCCTCCTTGTGTCGGGGTTCTGCTCGTTTGTTAGCATGCCCAGAGTGATCCGTCTGTTTGAACATCAGAATGAAGGATCACACAAATCATTTGAGGCAGATCGATAATAAGATTAGTGATCTATTCCCAACCTCAAGTCACAGTCTCATCTATGCTACGGCAGTTGTTTCCTTCGTAGCGATGATCGGCTTCCTGATCACATGCTCTTCTTTAAGATCAGCTTCGGCAGATCAGATCTTACAGATCCTCCGTCTTAAGGTTCTGATTTGAGAAACGATTATGATTACCATGGCAACCGGCTGTTCTGGGCGGGTTCGCAGGAGGTGGAGGAACCCCCCCCCAGGTTTAGTTTTGGCCCTGTCCTCCTCTTGGTCCCTGTGGACCTGCTCGTTTCCAGATGTTCTTTCTAATCAAATTCACTTTATTCATCTTCTTCTCTTCCCACCACATATTCCTCCTTCGCTTCGTAACTCTCCGGCTCCTGATGTACTAATATTTTATTCACACACACACACACACACACACACACACGCTCTCATAAGGCCCTTATTGTTTATATTTGCATGTCTCCGGGCCACGTTAGCGAGCGGCGCTGCCTCTGCCACTCAGTGTTTCTTCTGCAGCAGCGTTTCCCTCCGAGAGAAGAGTTTGAGGTGGATAAGAAGAAACAAACTGAGGAAGTTTTAGCTCTTTTCCGAAGCTTCTGTTCATCGACTTTTACTTGTGTGGAAGGATGCGGCTCTGCAGCGGTCCCAAGGGCTTGTTGGATTTGTCTTCAGAGGTTTGCTGTCTGATGTTACAGCAGCCGAGCGCGTCAGTGTATGTGTTGTTTCTGACAGTACGATGTACGGCTGCATACACCGAATAAAGGAAACTACAGGTTTAAAGTGAGGAAACCTCAAAACACACAAAGGTGCCAGAAAGGGAAACACACAGTCCTATAGGTCAGGGATCAACATGTTGGCATGGTAACGCAACCATCCAACCCTCATCTACCACTTATCCTGTATTCAAGGTCGCGGGGGGCTGATCCCAGCTGTCATTGGGTGAAGGCAGGGTTCACCTGGACAGGTAACCAGTCTATAACAGACAGACATGTAGAGACAGACAGGTAACCAGTCTATCACAGGGAGACATGTAGAGACAGACAGGTAACCAGTCTATCACAGGGAGACATGTAGAGACAGACAGGTAACCAGTCTATCACAGGGCTGACATGTAGAGACAGACAGGTAACCAGTCTATCACAGGGAGACATGTAGAGACAGACAGGTAACCAGTCTATCACAGGGAGACATGTAGAGACAGACAGGTAACCAGTCTATCACAGGGAGACATGTAGAGACAGACAGGTAACCAGTCTATCACAGGGAGACATGTAGAGACAGACAGGTAACCAGTCTATCACAGGGCTGACATGTAGAGACAGACAGGTAACCAGTCTATCACAGGGAGACATGTAGAGACAGACAGGTAACCAGTCTATCACAGGGCTGACATGTAGAGACAGACAGGTAACCAGTCTATCACAGGGCTGACATGTAGAGACAGACAGGTAACCAGTCTATCACAGGGAGACATGTAGAGACAGACAGGTAACCAGTCTATCACAGGGCTGACATGTAGAGACAGACAGGTAACCAGTCTATCACAGGGAGACATGTAGAGACAGACAGGTAACCAGTCTATCACAGGGAGACATGTAGAGACAGACAGATAACCAGTCTATCACAGGGAGACATGTAGAGACAGACAGGTAACCAGTCTATCACAGGGAGACATGTAGAGACAGACAGGTAACCAGTCTATCACAGGGAGACATGTAGAGACAGACAGGTAACCAGTCTATCACAGGGAGACATGTAGAGACAGACAGGTAACCAGTCTATCACAGGGAGACATGTAGAGACAGACAGGTAACCAGTCTATCACAGGGAGACATGTAGAGACAGACAGGTAACCAGTCTATCACAGGGAGACATGTAGAGACAGACAGGTAACCAGTCTATCACAGGGAGACATGTAGAGACAGACAGGTAACCAGTCTATAACAGACAGACATGTAGAGACAGACAGGTAACCAGTCTATCACAGGGAGACATGTAGAGACAGACAGGTAACCAGTCTATCACAGGGAGACATGTAGAGACAGACAGGTAACCAGTCTGTTACAGGGAGACATGTAGAGACAGACAGGTAACCAGTCTATCACAGGGAGACATGTCGAGACAGACAGGTAACCAGTCTATCACAGGGAGACATGTAGAGACAGACAGGTAACCAGTCTATAACAGACAGACATGTAGAGACAGACAGGTAACCAGTCTATCACAGGGAGACATGTAGAGACAGACAGGTAACCAGTCTATCACAGGGAGACATGTAGAGACAGACAGGTAACCAGTCTATAACAGACAGACATGTAGAGACAGACAGGTAACCAGTCTATCACAGGGAGACATGTAGAGACAGACAGGTAACCAGTCTATCACAGGGAGACATGTAGAGACAGACAGGTAACCAGGCTATCACAGGGAGACATGTAGAGACAGACATGTAACCAGTCTATCACAGGGAGACATGTAGAGACAGACAGGTAACCAGTCTATCACCGGGAGACATGTAGAGACAGACAGGTAACCAGTCTGTTACAGGGAGACATGTAGAGACAGACAGGTAACCAGTCTATCACAGGGAGACATGTAGAGACAGACAGGTAACCAGTCTATCACAGGGAGACATGTAGAGACAGACAGGTAACCAGTCTATCACCGGGAGACATGTAGAGACAGACAGGTAACCAGTCTGTTACAGGGAGAAATGTAGAGACAGACAGGTAACCAGTCTATCACAGGGAGACATGTAGAGACAGACAGGTAACCAGTCTGTTACAGGGAGACATGTAGAGACAGACAGGTAACCAGAATACCACAGGGCTGCCCCTTGTGGACAGCAGGGAGGATGCAGCTTTAAGGACGTTCAGGACTGTAGGATGCCGACTGATTAGATGCTATAAATACAAGTGGAATAGAAATAAGATGGGAGGTGTAATCTTATTCTGTAAAATCGTTTACTGGGGTAGTTTGGGGGATTAAGGTATAATTACAGATTTAAAGGTATTTTTATTGACTTCATTTTAATGAATCACTATGAGTGTTTTATTAACATCTGTGCCACCACTTCTCTGTTAAGCCTCTGAATTGTCTCCTCAAAGCACGTTCATTTTCAATATAAATTATCTTTCTTATGTTTAATAATGACTTCTCGCCACAGTTTGTGTAATTGTCACAAACTTGAAATCTGTATGTTTTATGTATTCGCTCCACTGTTATGAATGTGAGATTTAGGAAAAGTGTCCTGTTGTCCAGCATCGAACCCCCGGCCAGCCTCGGGATCAACAACATCCTGTGAATAATATTCCCATTAACAAGAACACACAATCTCACTGCCTCTCCTCACAGATTTGTAACAATCTGTGTATCACATCCATGCATCGTATCAGTGAATCCAAGCTGGGGCCAATGATGAAGATGCAGTTGTGGTGAACAGAGCATTGAGATGGAGTGTGTTTCAGTTATCTCTTCCAACACCTAGCTCCACAGCTACTATCTGGATTCCTGCTCACAGCCCCGCCTCAGGGACAGGAACTCCAAAGGCTGGGCGGCGTTCACAGGTTAATAGAGGGATCCGTGTTCACACATCATCTTACAGGATTATATAAAGGAAGCTGGTTTTAGTACTAGTAGTAGTATGTGGATTGTGTGTATGTAAAACCTGAACGTGTTCTCCACGAGCAGGAATCTCTAAGTGGGAAACTTGAGCTGGAAGCTGTGAATATGTGTCACTTTATTAGGTTTTAATATCTTTTCAGGCGAGAGTGGCTGGCAGAGCACCTTGAAACCGTCACTAAGTACACTTCAGAGACCAACAGTCTGCTGCTAAAATCAGATTTAATTGCTGATTTAATAAGCAGTGATACATAGAGATTGCCAAGTTTGCCGTGCCAAGAGTCCACAGTCATACCTGCCAGAGGCTGTACGAGGACGCAGCAGGGCCTCGGCATGCTAACATGCTAATGATAATGCTATCATGCTGTTGTTTTGCAGGTATCATTTTATATTCACCATCTTAGTTTAGCGTGTTAGCATTCTAATATTTGCTTATTAAGGAGAGTCGAGGCTGAAGGAATGTCTTCACTTCTGCAGGTTTTTGGTAATGAACACATCAAATGACCTGATGATGGAAAAGTCATAGGATCACTGCAGTTATTACACTTCATCCTGTTTGGAGCATGAATATCTGAACCAAACCTCATGGAAAGTGTTAAAATATTTCTGTCAAAAATGTTAAACAAAAAGTAAAATGATCATCAAAGTAAGTGACATCCTTCACTTCTACGTCGGGCTTCCAGTGGGGGGGCCTCAGGTCAAGCTCCTACCGCCCCCCTCTCCCCATGTCCTACTTCCCCGTGAGACCTCCTTAACAAGCAGGACCCTGCCTGGCTTACAAACCAGGATCAGGCCTCCCACGACCCGCATGGTAACGAGCAAATAAGTGATAACTAACCCATCATGCAAATATCAACATTCCGATGCTCATTTGTGAGCGACCCGTGGCGGTGGCGCCCCCGTGCGAATGCTATCCTGGAAGGCTTCCCATGTTGCACATGTTGCCCATGTTGCACATGTTGCCCATGTTGCACATGTTGCCCATGTTGCCCATGTTGCCCAGGTTGCACATGTTGCCCAGGTTGCCCATGTCTAAATCAGCCAATGGTTTTTACAATCAGATGCATGGATGCCGACTCTTTCCCTGAATACAAGCTGACATGAAGTCTTTCGGCTTTAATGGACATCACCAGAACCTCGCTGAGACGAACAGAAGCACACATTAATGATCCATCTATTTAAATTATAATTGATTTGTTTGTTCAACTAAATTAGCATTCCTGAATAGTGTCACACAAATCTAGAGAGTTTCAAGACAAGGTCAATGCTTTCTTTAGGAGAAGTTCTGTTTTATTGTGTAAAACTCTTTATTACATGTGTTTTGTTGGAGTGGAATTTAAAGCCGTTTCCATTTTGTTTCCGTTTGGCAGTGTGCGTCGATACTGACTGTACTGTTGGTTGACACATGAAGTATGTGATGCCAATGGCTTCTTTTCACTTGATGAATGGATCTCAGACTCTGCTCCCCCCAATCATCCAGTACAATCCATGAGTAGCAACAACAACAAGAACCTGCACCGTCTTCCCAGTCGAGAACAAACTCTTAGACACAATTAATCCACAGAATCCAAATCCCAGGTTTTTATGGTGGTGGGGAACATCATTCACCCCAAAGAGCAAACAACTCTCCAGCAGAGAAGAGTTACTGGCTTAGAAGATGTTTCTGCTTCCTGCTGGTGGTCTGAAACACCTGTTGATCAGGCCATCTACCAACAGGGGGGCTGTTCATGTCCCCCTGTTGTTCCTGACTTTCCTGATGCCATTCCTGACGTGGTTCCGGACGTTATTCCTGAAGTCGTTCCTGACGTGGTTCCTGAAGTCATTCCGGACGTGGTTCCTGACGTCATTCCTGACGTGGTTCCTGACGTGGTTCCTGAAGTCATTCCTTACGTCATTCCTGACGTCATTCCTGACGTGGTTCCTGACATGGTTCCTGAAGTCATTCCTGACGTCATTCCTGAAGTCGTTCCTGACGTGGTTCCTGAAATCATTCCTGACGTCATTCCTGACGTCATTCCTGAAGTCATTCCTGACGTGGTTCCTGAAGTCATTCCTGAAGTCATTCCTGACGTCATTCCTGAAGTCATTCCTGACGTGGTTCCTGAAGTCGTTCCTGACGTGGTTCCTGACGTCATTCCTGAAGTCATTCCTGACGTCATTCCTGAAGTCATTCCTGACGTGGTTCCTGAAGTCATTCCTGACGTGGTTCATGAAGTCATTCCTGACGTCATTCCTGACGTGGTTCCTGAAGTCATTCCTGACGTCGTTCCTGACGTCATTCCTGAAGTCGTTCCTGACGTGGTTCCTGAAGTCATTCCTGAAGTCGTTCCTAACGTGGTTCCTGAAGTCATTCCTGACGTCATTCCTGACGTCGTTCCTGACGTCATTCCTGAAGTCGTTCCTGACGTGGTTCCTGAAGTCATTCCTGACGTCGTTCCTGACGTCGTTCCTGACGTGGTTCCTGAAGTCATTCCTGACGTCATTCCTGAAGTCGTTCCTGACGTGGTTCCTGAAGTCATTCCTGATGTCATTCCTGACGTCGTTCCTGATGTCATTCCTGATGTCGTTCCTGACGTGGTTCCTGAAGTCATTCCTGACCTCATTCCTGAAGTCATTCCTGATGTGGTTCCTGAAGTCGTTCCTGACGTGGTTCCTGACGTCATTCCTGAAGTCATTCCTGACGTGGTTCCTGAAGTCGTTCCTGACGTGGTTCCTGACGTCATTCCTGAAGTCATTCCTGACGTGGTTCCTGAAGTCGTTCCTGACGTGGTTCCTGACGTCATTCCTGAAGTCATTCCTGACGTCATTCCTGGTGTCTTTCCTGACGTCATTCCTGATGTCTTTCCTGAAGTCATTCCTGACGTCATTCCTGACGTGGTTACTGAAGTCATTCCTGACGTCATTCCTGACGTCATTCCTGAAGTCGTTCCTGACGTGGTTCCTGAAGTCATTCCTGAAGTCGTTCCTGAAGTGGTTCCTGAAGTCATTCCTGACGTCATTCCTGAAGTCGTTCCTGACGTGGTTCCTGAAGTCATTCCTGACGTCATTCCTGACGTCGTTCCTGACGTCATTCCTGAAGTCATTCCTGACGTGGTTCCTGAAGTCATTCCTGACGTCATTCCTGACGTGGTTCCTGAAGTCATTCCTGACGTCGTTCCTGACGTCATTCCTGAAGTCGTTCCTGACGTGGTTCCTGAAGTCATTCCTGACGTCATTCCTGAAGTCGTTTCTGACGTGGTTCCTGAAGTCATTCCTGACGTCATTCCTGACGTCGTTCCTGACGTCATTCCTGAAGTCGTTCCTGACGTGGTTCCTGAAGTCATTCCTGACGTCATTCCTGACGTCGTTCCTGACGTCATTCCTGAAGTCGTTCCTGACGTGGTTCCTGAAGTCATTCCTGACGTCATTCCTGAAGTCGTTCCTGACGTGGTTCCTGAAGTCATTCCTGATGTCATTCCTGACGTCGTTCCTGATGTCATTCCTGAAGTCGTTCCTGACGTGGTTCCTGAAGTCATTCCTGACCTCATTCCTGAAGTCATTTCTGACGTGGTTCCTGAAGTCGTTCCTGACGTGGTTCCTGACGTCATTCCTGAAGTCATTCCTGACGTGGTTCTTGAAGTCGTTCCTGACGTGGTTCCTGACGTCATTCCTGAAGTCATTCCTGACGTCATTCCTGGTGTCTTTCCTGACGTCATTCCTGATGTCTTTCCTGAAGTAATTCCTGACGTCATTCCTGACGTGGTTACTGAAGTCATTCCTGACGTGGTTCCTGAAGTCATTCCTGACGTCATTCCTGACGTCATTCCTGAAGTCGTTCCTGACGTGGTTCCTGAAGTCATTCCTGACGTCGTTCCTGACGTCGTTCCTGACGTCGTTCCTGACGTCATTCCTGAAGTCGTTCCTGACGTGGTTCCTGAAGTCATTCCTGACGTCATTCCTGAAGTCGTTCCTGACGTGGTTCCTGAAGTCATTCCTGACGTCATTCCTGACGTCGTTCCTGACGTCATTCCTGAAGTCGTTCCTGACGTGGTTCCTGAAGTCATTCCTGACGTCATTCCTGACGTCATTCCTGAAGTCGTTCCTGACGTGGTTCCTGAAGTCATTCCTGATGTCATTCCTGACGTCGTTCCTGACGTCATTCCTGAAGTCGTTCCTGACGTGGTTCCTGAAGTCATTCCTGACGTCATTCCTGAAGTCATTTCTGACGTGGTTCCTGAAGTCGTTCCTGACGTGGTTCCTGACGTCATTCCTGAAGTCATTCCTGACGTGGTTCCTGAAGTCATTCCTGACGTCATTCCTGAAGTCATTCCTGACGTGGTTCCTGAAGTCGTTCCTGACGTGGTTCCTGACGTCATTCCTGAAGTCATTCCTGACGTGGTTCCTGAAGTTGTTCCTGACGTCATTCCTGACGTCATTCCTGAAGTCGTTCCTGACGTGGTTCCTGAAGTCATTCCTGACGTCGTTCCTGACGTCGTTCCTGACGTCATTCCTGAAGTCGTTCCTGACGTGGTTCCTGAAGTCATTCCTGACGTCATTCCTGAAGTCGTTCCTGACGTGGTTCCTGAAGTCATTCCTGACGTCATTCCTGACGTCGTTCCTGACGTCATTCCTGAAGTCGTTCCTGACGTGGTTCCTGAAGTCATTCCTGACGTCATTCCTGACGTCATTCCTGAAGTCGTTCCTGACGTGGTTCCTGAAGTCATTCCTGATGTCATTCCTGACGTCGTTCCTGACGTCATTCCTGAAGTCGTTCCTGACGTGGTTCCTGAAGTCATTCCTGACGTCATTCCTGAAGTCATTTCTGACGTGGTTCCTGAAGTCGTTCCTGACGTGGTTCCTGACGTCATTCCTGAAGTCATTCCTGACGTGGTTCCTGAAGTCATTCCTGACGTCATTCCTGAAGTCATTCCTGACGTGGTTCCTGAAGTCGTTCCTGACGTGGTTCCTGACGTCATTCCTGAAGTCATTCCTGACGTGGTTCCTGAAGTTGTTCCTGACGTGGTTCCTGACGTGCTTCCTGACGTCATTCCTGACGTCATTCCTGACGTCATTCCTGGTGTCTTTCCTGACGTCATTCCTGATGTCTTTCCTGATGTCTTTCCTGACGTCATTCCTGAAGTCATTCCTGACGTGGTTCCTGCACAAACCCCAGCGACTTCATGTCTGTTAAACTAAAGTTGACTTTTTATTTTAAAGTTACTCTGGACAGAGATGATGCCTGACATGGATGAAGTCAAGGCTGTCGCAGATGACAAGATTTCTCCCCTCGGCCCTTTAATATATTAAAAATATTTTCCTGACTGTTGTAGAATATGATGAGATGGCTGGACAGTCCTGACTGTTTCATCCCTCTTTTTATTCTATGGACTGAACTGGTTGCCTGGTCATCTGGGACTCCACCCTCTCCTTTTCATATACCTTGTATATGTAGGTGTTCTATCGGGGTGAGGTCAGGACTCGGTGAAGGCCAGTTCATCCAAACTCTCTCCTCCAGGTCTTTATGGACCTTGCTTTGTGCACTGGTGCACAGTCATGTTGGAACAGGAAGGGGCCATCCCCAAACTGTTCCACAAAGTTGGGAGCATGGAATTGTCCAACATCTCTTGGTATGCTGAAGCATTAAGAGCTCCTGAAAAACACCCCCACACCATAATCCGCCTCCACCAAACTTTACACGTGTCACAATGCAGTCAGACAAGTACCGTTGTCCTGGCAACCGCCAAACCCAGACTGGTCCATCAGATTGCCCGGAGAAAATAATAACAGATAATAATTATTGTTTTTATTATTATAACAACAACAATAGTAATATTAATAATAATAATATAATAATAATAAGTGCAAACAGAGCACCTCACCAGGATGGAGACCTTCCTCCTCCCTTTACCTTCACCACCATCTGGGGAACCCCTGGGCTTATTATCCCATCACAGATAAAGCAATAGAGAAGCAGCCCTGTCAGCTGCTGATCATTGGCCTGCAGTGATGATGGTGCTGCTATCACACTGATTGATCACAGACCTGCAGCGTTACTTAGTATTCTCTCTATAACTGCAGTTTGGGGGGGGGGGGGGGTGCAGTGCCCACTGGGGATCCTTTTCACTTGGTCCAGCCACGGCTGTTCCCCACCAGTGGCGGCCAACCTCGCTCCATCAGTGCTGTGTTATTAGCCTCGAGCTCAGCACTCCATCTCCCAAGGTTTCATTATAGGACAGTTCATGGCGCCTTATAGGATATCAGCCTCAGTGAGAGCGACATCTCTGCTGCTCTTCTCTTTTCTTCATTTTGTTTGCCTTGGCTTTCTTCTTTACAACACAGAAGAAATCAAATAAACTACAACATGTAAAAGGATCATAAATAAAGACGGAGCAGCCAGCGTTGAGGCCCCAACAAGACAATGTGATCCACAAATAACTGGGCCCTTCTAAGTGTTTAACCTGTGAAAAACATCTCTGATTTATAATGAACTTCATATATATGCTCTGGAAAAGATAGGATTCTTATTTTCTGTCCAGGGTCAGTCGTGACCGAGGAGCATGTTTAAAAGGAAGTAACTCAGAGATCGTGATTGCACATTTGTTTTTTTATCATTTGATTTGAACCCAGCGATGGTAGGTCGACCTCAGGACCGGGGACAGGGGGACCAGAGCAGGTGGACTGTGTTTACATCCATGATGCTTTGTGCTCGAATGAAGGAAGTTGATGGATGTTCAATGTTTCATGGTAAGATGTCTGTCATGTTATCAGCTGTTCACATTCCTTCTGAGGCAAATTCAAAAAGATGTACAATGTTTATGCACCAATGTGTTTGTTTTGTTTCTCATAGTTTTCTTGTAGAGCAGATGGGCAACAACTCCATTACCATGGTAATAAATGTGTTGGAACTGGGCCCGTCATGCCAGCTTGCACTGGTGACTGGTGACCCCCCGAACACCACAGAGCCCAGCCTATTGGTTGGTGACCGTTACTCCACATTACAGACATATTCAGGGTCATTGGAACCATTGGAGGAATGGTGTCCTCAAAAACAATTACCCAGTGTACCAACAGACCCATCAATCCATGTTCTTGGCCCACAGTTAATGAAACAAATGAAATCACCACCTATTAATTACTTTCTGTTTTTGAAACCTTCAGATTCTCTCAGCTTCTCTTGCTCCCAGTAAAATCCTTCTCCTCACTTACAAGGGTCTTCATGGTCTGGCACCATCATATCTTAACAAGCTCATTAACGCTTGCATGGCCGTCCTATTTTTGAAGAAAAGGCTGAAAACGACATACCCAAAGTAAAATGGTTACTGTTTTTGAACCCCTATGACTACAGGCACAAAGCTGAGCATTCCGGAAAGATAACCCTTTGAATTTTCTTCTGCAAGTGTCAGATTTACTCTAAGTGTTACTGACATTGAGTTACTGCAGCTCAAACATAGTGGAAATTGCTTTTTTTTTGCCTCGCCTAAATTATTTTTATTTTTGAATGAAACAAGTGAGCTGTGGCTGTTATATTTAGGCCTAAAAGTTGAATGAAGCCACAGCCACAAGCCTGACCAACAACTGGTAGAAAGTAGATAAAAAGACACCCAAAAATGAGCTTTGCAAGTTTAGTGTTGTAGGGCAATGTCAGACGGAGCTGCATCTGGAACAAGTGTTTCAGATGAGATTATGGGTATTTTTAGGTATATAATTCTACTTTTTTTTGTTTATTTCACCAGTTCTACAACTACTACTAATAAAACCAACATTTTTTTAATGTTTCTTTACATAACAGCCTTCTGTAATGAGACGCTGCATAACTTATCATATCTGCAGGTCACAGTCTGACCTTTCTGAGCTGCTGCGCTCTCACCCTCAAGCCCCCTCCCCCTATGTAACATACTGCTGGAATCGTAAGCTCATTGGCTATAAGACCTGTCAGTCAAAAATGTACTCCTCTGCCTATTGGCTCTCTGCCTGGGGATTCTCGTGGTTGGTCAGCCGAGAGCCAGTGAAGCACTGGCTCTCTTGATGGACAGATTGTTCAGCCAATTCGGATCGCAGAATCATCGAAGGGGGCTTGTTTTGTCGCCAAGAAGTAGCGGTACACGGAAATAGCAAAGCCCGTCATCGAAGAGCGATAACTAGCGATAAACAGCTATAAACAATCTTTTGTTCAGAAACTCACAACGTCAACACATGGCGTGTTATGGATGACTACCGGAGTTAGTGTGCTCGTGGGACTAAACGAAGTGGCTACTTTTGTTCGTTGGACTCTTACCTTTCTCTGGATATAAGGATTAGCATGCTACATGTTTTTTTGGAGTTCGAGACAGCTCGAAAGGTAGGGAACTCCTGTCATGTTGTTGTTATTTTTCTGTGCACTCCTTGCACACATGCTGTGTTTGCTTTTGATGTGTTTTCCGTGAGCCCAAAACGGCTTACTTTTTCGATTTGCGAGACTCGTAGCTTTCAAATGATGTGTAATATGACTCAGATACATAAAAATAATATGCGAGTAAAAGGAATGAATGCAAAACTACTGCAAAACGGCCTGCCGGCGGGCCTGACTAACTATCAGGCTCGTGCTAGAGCACTACGCTCTCAGAATAAAGGGCTACTTGTAGTTCATAAAGTCTCCAAAATTAGAACAGGTGCCAGAGCTTTCAGACTTCACGCTCCTCTTCTGTGGAACCATGTTCTGGTTCTGGTTCTGGAGGCAGGCACCGTTGCCACTGTGGTTTCTCAGGCACTCTTCCTCAAAGATGTTGATGTGTCGATGGTTGATAAATGAATCAGCGGAGTCAGGTAGGTGGAATGAGAGTGATCTTTATTTAAACTGATATCAAGCCTGCGTCTGTGCCAAACTGTGCAGGCAAACTCGATTCCTGGCAGTCCTTCCTACACTCTTAGAAATAAAAGTGCTAAGTAGAACCATATAAGGTTCTTCGGCTTGTCCTCTTAGGAGAACCCTTTTTGGCTCCAGGTAGAACCTTTTATAAAGGTTCCACCTGGAACCCTTTTGGAGGGTTCTACCAAGAACCCCACATAAAGGGTTATACCTAGAACTGTTTGTGTAAGGTTCCACCCAGAACCCCCCATGAGAGGGTCTACAAAGAACCCATACTGGGGGTTCCACCAAGAACCCTTTCATTTTCCAAGGGTTTCATCTAGAACCCGCACGGGGAGTTCCACTAAGAACCCTTTCGTTTTTCAAGGGTTTTATCTAGAAACCACACAGGGAGTTCCACTAAGAACCCTTTCGTTTTTCAAGGGTTTTATCTAGAACCCACACAGGGAGTTCCACTAAGAACCCTCTCTTATTTCAAGGGTTTCAGCTAGAACCCACACAAGGAGTTCCACTAAGAACCCTTTCATATTTCAAGGGTTTCATCTAGAACCTACAAAAGGAGTTCCACCAAGAACCCTTACATGTTTCAAGGGTTTCATCTAGACCTCACACAGGGGGTTCTAAAAACATCCCTTTTCAAAGGTTTTCACAAATAACCGTCTTGTCTTCTGAGGGTTCTATAAAGAACCATATTGTATTCCAGAGATCAGTTTAGTTCATATTATATTGTGGTCATTTATCATGTTGACATTAAACAAACATTCAAAACATTTTAATGAGAAAAACAAGGCTGTGTAGGTCCCAGGGGAGAACAGGTCAAAAGTCAGCATCGGTCCAGTGTAGGGGTGCCCAACTCCGGTCCTAGAGAGCCACTGTCCTGCATGTTTTAGGTTTCTCCCTGCACCTGATTCGAAGTATTTTCAAACCTGTGACAAGCTTCAGTTGCTTGATAATGAGCACATCATTAGAATCAGGTGTGTAAGAGCAGGGAGAAACCTAAAACATGCAGGACAGTGGCTCTGCAGGACCGGAGTTGGGCACCCCTGGTCCAGTGGAATCAGCAACATGACAGGCCAGACACATCATGCTGTCCTCAGTCGATGAATTTGTGTAATCTCCAGCAATGGTGACATGGCAGAAAGGGGAGACAAAAAAGAGTTTGAGTTCCATCAATCCAAGGTGCACTTATTGCATTTACTGCGCCTTATTGTAAACTATCTACAAACAATAAAATAATGCATGGTCCAATGAAAGGAATCAGAGTACATACTGTACGTAGTAATTGTGACAGTGGAACAGAATCATGAGAAAGTGAGGGAACCCCACAAAGTTTTCACATTGATTTAAATAATGTTAAAATACTCTTCAGTGTTATGTAACAAGTACTCAAAATGTTACGTATTATAACATTAATGGAAATCTCAGCAAAACCCTCTTTTTCAAGCCAATGGCACACTTCGGCTTTGGTCCAAGCTGTATAAGTCATTTCTACAAGAAAACAAACAAGCAAACGAACAAAACATCACAAGAAACAAATGCTTAGTCCACCTTTCACCATAAAAGTCCTCAGCGAGGGTCGAGCATGCTGAAATAAGATATTATATTTAGCTCACCTTGATTCTCTGAAGTTTCTTCTGTTCTCTCTCTCTTCTGTTCTTCTTTGTTCTGTTCACAGTAATCACTATTGGTATGTCACACCTGGTTTGTAGAGGGGGAAGACCAGACTATATGGTGCAATCCATGGGGCAACCAGCTCTTAACTCACACATGACAGCCACCATAGGTCCAGCTCGCAGGCCCAACATACCAAACCTCGCCCTTTCCCCTGGGAGATCAAGGTTCATTTCCCGTCATTAACAAACCCTGATGTAGTAGCCCCAAAGTCAGTGTTACAATATGATTTTTTCATCAGTTAAGGCTTGGCCTCTGACATCAAAGACCTTTCTTTATCACTGAACTTATCTGCAGCTTCACAACTTGACTAAGCCAGTCAGCAGGGTAAAATAAGTGTTTAATATTTTTCAAATTCACCTAAGTTGGCATTAACATGATCACTCTGCATCAACCAGGCCTTGAACTCACAACCTCAAACTATATGTAGTGTAACTAAACTTTTACTGCTGCGCAGCAATGGGTCAGGTTCGGGCTATTTTTGGCAAATTTAGGCAATTCTGAGCAACAAGCAGGAGAATAAGAAGGCAAGACGGTTGACAATATAATGTTCATTTTGCACCAGTTGAGGCTGAAATCCACAATTTCCGGAACCAAAGACCATTGTCTATCGATCTGAGCTAATTGGCAAGTAGCAACTCAACTGTGGCTTCACAAATTGACTAAGCCATTCACAGTCGCACAGGCAGATTTGAAACCGCAGTAAAAAAAAAAAATCTGTTTTTGAGGTAAAATTCTGATGTTTTTGTCAAACATCATCTACCACGACTATAAAATTGTATATGTTTGTTTCACAAAAACTAACAGGTATTTTGATATTTTACAATTATCACCCTTGCTGGGGCTTGAACCCACATTATATGGCACCAAGAACCAGCTCCTAGCCAACTGAGCTAATTGTCTGGAAGTGCAACCAGTAACATATGATATCTGTCAACATGGGAATTGAACCTGTGCCCTAAAAGCAGAAGTTACACATTGTACAGACAGAGCTAAATAGACACATGATCAGCTCCCTCTGTCTGACCACTGACATGAAGGAGCTGTCAACCTGGCTGTGTGAGGGAGTGTGGCGAGTCAGAGGAGTCCCTGATCTACACATTCTGCTGGATAGCTCAGTGGGTAATGGTACAGACTTTAGATTTGGAGGGTGGGGGTTAAAATCCCGGTCACAGTTAATCTTTGCCTGGGTCAACAAGATTTGCTGATGAAGGTCTTGCTTTCTTATAATTAATGGTTGTGAAAATAAATTGGTAACAGAACATTTCAGTTTCATAATGTGTATGTCTGATCAGAAGGTGTAAGGTAGACTAGTAGACTAGTATGGTGGACCTGATGACTCAATGCAGCTGGCAGGTTAGCTCAGTCACTACTGCCAGTGACTTTAGACTGGGCGGCAGGTGTTCAAATCACAAGATGGGCAATTATGTTACAGTTTGATCAACAGGATCTGGAGAAAAAGAAAAAAACAAATAAAAAAATGGATATGAAAAGAATCAGTCATCACAAGGAATTGTATTTTGTGCCATTATTGGTAAGTGTTATTAGGAAGTATGTCCCTGGTGACACAGGATCCATGCTTTCAACTATCCCTGAAGAACTCTTTCTTCCAAAAACAGTTCTCTGGATCAAAATAGTTCTTACTGGAACCCTTAGTGTTACCAAGAACCCTTTTAAAACCCTTTATTCAGGAAAGGGGTTTTAAAGGGTTCTCTGGATCAAAATGGTTCTTACTGGAAACATTAGTGTCACCAAGAACCCTTGAAAAACCCTTTCTTCGGGAAAGGGTTTTTCAGAAGCAAATGGTTCCGGGTAGAACCTCAGCCCTTGCAAAAGAACCCTATTAGAACCCTTATTTCTAAGAGTGTAGAGCCTCACCACCTGTTCCACCTGAGAAGTCCTACCAAGCCCTTGAATTCATGAAATCCCAAATCTCACTGCCAAATCTACTTCTTTTAAAGCACTTTCCTTCTTGATCTTCCTTCTTCCTGCAAACAGGTTCCCAATACTATCTTATATGGGCTAACTTCCTATTGGAAACTTCTAAATGCACACAAAGACAGACAGAACTTCATTAATGTCTCTGGCCCCCTCAGACAGATAGGCGCCCCATATCTCAAACCTTCATGAAGCATCTGGTTCTCGTTAAATCCTAACTTGAAATGTGTTTTTGACCAGATCCCTCACCACATTTAAGACGAGGCTCAAAACGCTCTCTTCCCTGAATCATGGCCTTTCTGATTAGTGAGACGCTGTATGCAAAGAGAAAATACATCCCTTTTCATCTAATCTCGGGTCAAAGAATAAATACTGAAGCGCTTCATTTGTTTGTCATTTCATTTGTCAATGTTGTGTGACTCAGAGTTGGACAGACATTCAATGTAAAACCGTGGACGTGAAAACGACATGCTTGTTTCTGCATCTAAGCCTTTTCAGTCGTATGTTTTCACGTTCTTTCAGAGGTTCCTCTGACCGGAGGTTCTTCTGACCGGAGGTTCCGCTGACCGGAGGTTCCTCTGACCGGAGGTTCTTCTGACCGGAGGTTCCTCTGACAGGAGGTTCTTCTAACCGGAGGTTCGTCTGACCGGAGGTTCGTCTGACCGGAGGTTCTTCTGACAGGAGGTTCCTCTGACTGGAGGTTCCTCTGACCCGAGGTTCCTCTGACCCGAGGTTCCTCTGACCGGAGGTTCTTCTGACCGGAGGTTCCGCTGACCGGAGGTTCCTCTGACCGGAGGTTCTTCTAACCGGAGGTTCGTCTGACCGGAGGTTCTTCTGACAGGAGGTTCCTCTGACTGGAGGTTCCTCTGACCCGAGGTTCCTCTGACCCGAGGTTTCTCTGACCGGCGGTTCCTCTGACCGGAGCTGCACACGGTAGAACACTTGCACTTTTCATTCCTTCAGAAATGCCTGAAAACAAACGTGAAACGACATGTAACAGGAAGCACACAACGTCGTTCTGACTGGATTTGATGGGTGATGTTCGGCAGAGGAGTCACCCTGTGGGTGAGCTTTTCCTGGTGACATTTCACACTGTGTGTGTGTGTGTGTGTTAAAATAATAACCCGATGGTTTAGAACTGGAGGAAGGAGATCGGAGTCAGCTCAAGGTCCAAACAGGGATTTAATCTTGATCAAGAGGAGAAATCACAGAGCAACATGCTGGTCTGTTACACAGTGAAGACTCAACGTGCTGTGAGACAAACATGATATTTATCCATCTTCTTGTGGGTGTGTTTTCACTCAGTTCACAGGGATGGAAGTCGTAAACTCAAATGTTTAACTAAACCTTGCATTAGTCACAAACCCTACCTGGGTCATAAACCACAACTATGTCGCAAGGCACCCATGGGTTGCAAAACACACACAAATGGCCACAGGTCACAGGTCACATTTACATTCTCACCAAACCTTCTCATGTGTAAGTCTTCAGTTCAGATATCTCTCATCAAGAAGTACAACATTTCCATATCAGTGTGTGTGTGTGTGTGTGTGTGTGTGTGTGTGTGACAACTTGTCTCTTTCAGCAAATGTTTGTGTCAGAAAGTCTGACAGACAGAACAAGAACACTGTTGAATGAGATATGCTCAATCTGTGGTCTCTCTCTCTCTCTCTCTCTCTCTCTCTCTCTCTCTCTCTCTCTCTCTCCACACACACACACACACTGTTTTACAAGGATTTGAAATGAAGTTTAAATTAAGGATTTGTGTCACAGCGTCTGATGGTTGGTGGCAGCTTGTTCTCGTTCGTCCTCGGAGGTGTAGATGGTCCTCTCTCTCCACAGAACACACTTTGAGTCCAAATTCTTTTTAAATTAAACGACTAAAGTCAGCGTGGACTTGATACGTAGTGGATAATGAGAAAAGGCCACGAGTTGTCAGGATTTATTCTTTAATTGGTTAAATAAAATGGTGAATGGTAAATAACATTTTAAAACAGAAAATAACAGCAAACAATGTATTAATCCTTTAATAATAACAAGAATACTCCTCGTTGTTAATCAACGTTTAGCAAATACAGTTTCATTCCTCACTAAAGTCCATCAACCCGGGACAACCTTCAGACCTGCCAACCCAGACCCGTCCACATGGACGAGACCCGTCCTCATGGACCAGATCTGTCCTCATTGACCAGATCTGTCCTCATGGACCGGACCCGTCCTCATGGACTAGACCCGTCCTCATGGACTAGAGACGTACTCATGGACTAGACCCGTACTCATCGACTAGACCCGTCCTCATGGACCAGACCCGTCCCCCTCAACCTGACCCGTCCACATGGACTAGACCCGTCCCCCTCAACCTGACCCGTCCACATGGACTAGACCCGTCCTCATGGACCAGATCTGTCCGCATGGACCAGATCTGTCCTCATGGACCAGACCCGTCCTCCTCAACCTGACACGTCCACATGGACTAGACCCGTCCTCATGGACCAGATCTGTCCTCATGGACCGGACCCGTCCTCATGGACTAGACCCGTACTCATCGACTAGACCCGTCCTCATGGACCAGACCCGTCCTCCTCAACCTGACCCGTCCACATGGACTAGACCCGTCCTCATGGACCAGATCTGTCCTCATGGACCAGACCCGTCCTCATGGACTAGACCCGTCCTCATGGACTAGACCCATACTCATCGACTAGACCCGTCCTCATGGACCAGACCCGTCCTCCTCAACCTGACCCGTCCACATGGACTAGACCCGTCCTCATGGACCCGATCTGTCCTCATGGACCAGATCTGTCCTCATGGACCGGACGTCCTCATGGACTAGACCCATACTCATCGACTAGACCCGTACTCATGGACCAGACCCGTCCTCATGGACCAGATCTGTCCTCATGGACCGGACCTGTCCTCATCGACTAGACCCGTCCTCATCGACTAGACCCGTCCTCATCGACTAGACCCATCCTCATGGACTAGACCCATATTCATCGACTAGACCCGTACTCATGGACCAGACCCGTCCT
>CM056822.1:442500-462500 GCA_029853015.1 Chelidonichthys spinosus | reverse complement strand
AGACCTGGACCACGGAGAACCAGAGAACCAGGACGACCTGACAGGAACAAACACTCAGACTGATACACCTGGCACTAATTGGCTAACAAGACACAGGTGGGCCAACATGACAGCAGACCGGCTGCTGATTGGAGGAGAGAAGGGAGGATGACAAGACTAATATCACACAGAAGAAAGTAGGGAAAACTAAAACAACAGGGAGGCAATCAAAAACAGGACGCCAGACACAGAAACTACAAAGTAAAACGGGGAAATCAACACACATGATGATGGTGACATCATGAAGAGATATGTTTATTGGTGACACATTAAAATGTCTGTGAAGCCATTTTGGAAGGTTATACCTGGAAGAGGGTAAATCCTCTCAGCTTGATGGAGAAACGTGAGAAACAAAAAGACAAGACAACAGACAGAAATGAAGCAACAAGGAGATGCATTCAAAGACGTTTTGTTCATCCTGAGAGTGGAGACAGAACCTGTCTGTGTGCTGAGAAGACAGACAGGCTGACCAGAGCATGAACACAATAAACAAGTATCCTTGAGTACAGTTATGAAACAATACTGCAGATTCCAGCACACAGTGAAATGCTAATGTTTGCCATACACACTCCTGCATTATTCAAGACACACACACACACACACACACAGAGGGCAGTCCGATGTGATGTCATATGTTGCTGCTTGGCCACAACAGGACCCGGTGCAGTTATTTACTTCGTATTTACATTTGTTTTGCATTTTTAATCTGACCACGTCGATGCTTCCAAAGTTTACATTTTTCTCACTTTGTCTATTTTAACTCTTGGGTTACAACTAACTCACCACCCCATCTGCCCCCGCCTACCTAATAGTCACAGAAATCCCAGAATAACACACACACACACACACACACACACACACACACACAGTTAGTTACTGCTCGGGTTCTGGTGAGAACTCAGCTGTCTCCTTATTACACGTTGCTTTTCCTCCATCTCTCTCCCTCAGCAGCACAGATCCCATATTTATTATCTATGGACCAAATGGATCTGCCTACTGGGGGGGGGGGGGGGGGGGGATTAGATTGTGGCTCTATTATCTGTTTCCAAGATGTATGGAAGTCCAACAACGACGCCGGCAGGGTAAACAACCACACAGCTGGACAAATACAACAAACTAATAATGTGTGGTGATGATTGTGTGTGTGAGTGTAGATGGCTTTGTGTGCTCATGGGTTGTATGTGTAAACAAGACAACAAGAATAAAATAATAACCATTGCATAATGAATCTGGATATGACCAGAACACACCAAGTACGAAGGTGTTTCAGGTTTAATTGTGGGCTGTTTAAATGATAACCATTGATTTCATCTCCCTGACCGGATTTTATCCGACCAATCACTTTCAAGGAGGAACTTATGTCATGATGATGTTTGTCAAGGCTATAATAAGAATGAAGGAGGTACGGACCCAAATGCAGTTAAAAAATGTTTATTTAAATAATAAGCAAACAAAAAACAAAATCCAAACTCTCGGAGGACACAAGGGCAAAACCATTATCAAAAATAAAGAACAAGATAATCCAACCGATAAACAGAACTCACAAACAGTCATCCAGAAACCACCAGGACACGGGTCATCTATCAGGTGGTGGGATACAACAGACGACCGAGCAAAGACAGAACAGAAACACACAGACTAAATACGCCAGGGCTGATTAGGTCGACGACAGACAGGTGTGGAAACACAAGGGCAGGCTATGGGGATAGAGGAGAACAAGAGGCTGACGAGACAGTGAGACACAGCTGGGAGACAAAAAAGGAGGGAAAACAAGACAGGAAGCAAAGCATGTGACAAGATAAGACAGAAGGACTACAAAATAAAACTGGAAACCAACACTACAAAAACCCACAGTCGACAATGTCATCCATTTAGTCGCCGTGGCGATGACTCTGATGGTCATATAAGTGGTTTGTAAACTCATCTTTTAATTGTGTTTTCAGCCCCCTGCTGTTTCAGACCCACAATAACACATCCGCTTTCTTTCTAAACAACAACAGGTTTCCATTAAACTGAAGGTTAACAAGCACAACAAAGATGTCAGCCGACTCTCAGACTGTTTGATGTGTAACACACAACAAGAAAACGGCCTGCAGACGCTGCGTCTGCCTTCAAAAGGCTTCATCGTCTCACCGATTCTCACTGAAGACAAAGACATGAAACAGACGGCGAGATGAAATGAGCAGAACGCATAATGTTTTCTCTTGAGACTTCCTCCCCAACAGAAGAATCCTTCATGCCGTTGTCTGGGACTCTCAGAGGCAGACACTCATGTGGATGCTTCCAAAACAGATTATTCAATATAGTGATGGTGGGACCAAGTCATTGTTTTACAAGTCACAGGTAGATCTAGGTCCAGGTAGGTGCCAAGTCCTTACACCCAGGTCCCAAGTCTAGACAGGTAGATGCCACGTCCTTACACCCAGGTCCCAAGTCTAGACAGGTAGGTGCCAAGTCCTTACACCCAGGTCCCAAGTCTAGACAGGTAGGTGCCAAGTCCTTACACCCAGGTCCCAAGTCTAGACAGGTAGATGCCACGTCCTTACACCCAGGTCCCAAGTCTAGACAGGTAGGTGCCAAGTCCTTACACCCAGGTCCCAAGTCTAGACAGGTAGGTGCCAAGTCCTTACACCCAGGTCCCAAGTCTAGACAGGTAGGTGCCAACTCCTTACACCCAGGTCCCAAGTCTAGACAGGTAGGTGCCAACTCCTTACACCCAGGTCCCAAGTCTAGACAGGTAGGTGCCAAGTCCTTACACCCAGGTCCCAAGTCTAGACAGGTAGGTGCCAAGTCCTTACACCCAGGTCCCAAGTCTAGACAGGTAGGTGCCAAGTCCTTACACCCAGGTCCCAAGTCTAGACAGGTAGGTGCCAAGTCCTTACCCCCAGGTCCCAAGTCTAGACAGGTAGGTGCCAAGTCCTTACACCCAGGTCCCAAGTCTAGACAGGTAGGTGCCAAGTCCTTACACCCAGGTCCCAAGTCTAAACAGGTAGGTGCCAAGTCCTTACACCCAGGTCCCAAGTCTAGACAGGTAGGCGCCAAGTCCTTACACCCAGGTCCCAAGTCTAGACAGGTAGGTGCCAAGTCCTGATGCTACAGCCACTCTGAAAGACCGATGGTCTATTTAGAACCGTGTTGGTTCAATACATGCTTTACAGGGACTCGTATTTTAACATGTGGTTGCTGTCTTTTGAAGCACGAATGTAAAACACAAAGCAATAACTTGGCTGGTGTTCATCATACGATGTGTGAACGTTTCCTGTTCCAAGCGTCTGTAGGTCATTGATTGATTGAATGATTTATTCTACACACGATCACAAGGATCCAGGTGAAGCAGATCTGAGAAGACCTGAATCTGGTTATGTTCTTTTATTTAAAGCAGCTTCTTTAATGTGGATTCATTTATTTCACTCTTTCCTGTTCTCCTCATTATCTTCCTTCATCTCATCTGCACAAACACACACTTACAGAGACTCTGAGAGCATGCCGATGGTGATTGTCTCTATTACACACACACACACACACACACACACACACACACACACACGTTTTACACACATCTCACTGCTGTTTTAGGTTGCCCATTACACTTGGTTATTTTATCCAATTATGGTTTCTAATGCAATGAAGCTAGATGATGGTTTGAATATGTTCATATCTCGTCCTCGGAGTCTTTTCTCTTCACGGCCGAGATAAGTAGAAATGGAGATAGTTGGGAAACTGGAATTAGTTATCTTATTTATGCGCTGGCTGGTCTGCGTACGTTGTTGTGAACTACGTTGTTGTGAACTACGTTTAGACGTTAAAGTACGTTATTGTGAACTACGTTGTTGTGAACTACATTGTTGTGAACTACGTTGTTGTGAACTACGTTGTTGTGAACTACGTTTAGACGTTAAAGTACATTGTTGTGAACTACGTTTAGACGTTAACGTACATTGTTGTGAACTACGTTGTTGTAAACTAAGTTTAGACGTTAAAGTACGTTATTGTGAACTACGTTGTTGTGAACTACATTGTTGTGAACTACGTTGTTGTGAACTACGTTGTTGTGAACTACGTTTAGACGTTAAAGTACGTTGTTGTGAACTACGTTTAGACGTTAAAGTACGTTGTTGTGAACTACGTTTAGACGTTAAAGTACGTTGTTGTGAACTATGTTTAGACGTTAACGTACATTGTTGTGAACTACGTTGTTGTGAACTACGTTGTTGTGAACTACGTTTAGGCGTTAAAGTACGTTGTTGTGAACTACGTTTAGACGTTAAAGTACGTTGTTGTGAACTACGTTTAGACGTTAACGTACATTGTTGTGAACTACGTTGTTGTAAACTAAGTTTAGACGTTAAAGTACGTTATTGTGAACTACGTTTAGACGTTAACGTACTTTGTTCTGAACTACGTTTAGACGTTAACGTACGTTGTTGTGAACTACATTTCGACGTTAAAGTATGTTGTTATGAACTTAATTTTGACGTTAATGTACGTTGTTGTGAACTACGTTTAGACGTTAAAGTATGTTGTTATGAACTTAATTTAGACGTTAACGTATGTTGCTGCGAACTATGTTGTTGTGAACTAAGTTGTTGTGAACTAAGTTTAGACGTTAAAGTATGTTGTTGTGAACTACGTTTAGACGTTTACGTACGTTGTTGTGAACTACGTTTAGACGTTAAAGTATGTTGTTATGAACTTAATTTATACGTTAACGTACGTTGTTGTGAACTAAGTTGTTGTGAACTAAGTTTAGACGTTAAAGTATGTTGTTATGAACTTAATATATACCTTAACGTACGTTGTTGTGAACTACGTTTAGACGTTTACGTACGTTGTTGTGAACTTAATTTAGACGTTAACGTACGTTGTTGTGAACTACGTTTCGACGTTAAAGTATGTTGTTATGAACTTAATTTAGACGTTAACGTATGTTGCTGCGAACTATGTTGTTGTGAACTAAGTTGTTGTGAACTACGTTTAGACGTTAATGCACGTTGTTGTGAACTACGTTTAGACGTTTACGTACGTTGTTGTGAACTAAGTTTAGACGTTAAAGTATGTTGTTATGAACTTAATTTATACGTTAACGTACGTTGTTGTGAACTACGTTTAGACGTTAAAGTATGTTGTTATGAACTTAATTTAGACGTTAACGTACGTTGTTGTGAACTACGTTTAGACGTTAATGCATGTTGTTGTGAACTACGTTGTTGTAAACTAAGTTTAGACGTTAAAGTACGTTATTGTGAACTACATTTAGATGTTAACGCACATTGTGAACTAAATTTAGACATTAAAGTACGTTGTTGTGAACTACGTTTAGACGTTAACATACGTTGTTACATTTAGATGTTAACATACGTTGTTGTGAACTATGTTGTTGTGAACTACGTTGTTGTGAACTACGTTTAGGCGTTAATGTACGTTGTTGTGAACTACGTTTAGGCGTTAATGTACGTTGTTGTGAACTACGTTTAGACGTTAAGGTACATTGTTGTGAACTACGTTGTTGTAAACTAAGTTTAGACGTTAAAGTACGTTATTGTGAACTACGTTGTTGTGAACTACATTGTTGTGAACTACGTTGTTGTGAACTACGTTGTTGTGAACTACGTTTAGACGTTAAAGTACGTTGTTGTGAACTACGTTTAGACGTTAAAGTACGTTGTTGTGAACTACGTTTAGACGTTAAAGTACGTTGTTGTGAACTATGTTTAGACGTTAACGTACATTGTTGTGAACTACGTTGTTGTGAACTACGTTGTTGTGAACTACGTTTAGGCGTTAAAGTACGTTGTTGTGAACTACGTTTAGACGTTAAAGTACGTTGTTGTGAACTACGTTTAGACGTTAACGTACATTGTTGTGAACTACGTTGTTGTAAACTAAGTTTAGACGTTAAAGTACGTTATTGTGAACTACGTTTAGACGTTAACGTACTTTGTTCTGAACTACGTTTAGACGTTAACGTACGTTGTTGTGAACTACATTTCGACGTTAAAGTATGTTGTTATGAACTTAATTTTGACGTTAATGTACGTTGTTGTGAACTACGTTTAGACGTTAAAGTATGTTGTTATGAACTTAATTTAGACGTTAACGTATGTTGCTGCGAACTATGTTGTTGTGAACTAAGTTGTTGTGAACTAAGTTTAGACGTTAAAGTATGTTGTTGTGAACTACGTTTAGACGTTTACGTACGTTGTTGTGAACTACGTTTAGACGTTAAAGTATGTTGTTATGAACTTAATTTATACGTTAACGTACGTTGTTGTGAACTAAGTTGTTGTGAACTAAGTTTAGACGTTAAAGTATGTTGTTATGAACTTAATTTATACCTTAACGTACGTTGTTGTGAACTACGTTTAGACGTTTACGTACGTTGTTGTGAACTTAATTTAGACGTTAACGTACGTTGTTGTGAACTACGTTTCGACGTTAAAGTATGTTGTTATGAACTTAATTTAGACGTTAACGTATGTTGCTGCGAACTATGTTGTTGTGAACTAAGTTGTTGTGAACTACGTTTAGACGTTAATGCACGTTGTTGTGAACTACGTTTAGACGTTTACGTACGTTGTTGTGAACTAAGTTTAGACGTTAAAGTATGTTGTTATGAACTTAATTTATACGTTAACGTACGTTGTTGTGAACTACGTTTAGACGTTAAAGTATGTTGTTATGAACTTAATTTAGACGTTAACGTACGTTGTTGTGAACTACGTTTAGACGTTAATGCATGTTGTTGTGAACTACGTTGTTGTAAACTAAGTTTAGACGTTAAAGTACGTTATTGTGAACTACATTTAGATGTTAACGCACATTGTGAACTAAATTTAGACATTAAAGTACGTTGTTGTGAACTACGTTTAGACGTTAACATACGTTGTTACATTTAGATGTTAACATACGTTGTTGTGAACTATGTTGTTGTGAACTACGTTGTTGTGAACTACGTTTAGGCGTTAATGTACGTTGTTGTGAACTACGTTTAGGCGTTAATGTACGTTGTTGTGAACTACGTTTAGACGTTAAGGTACATTGTTGTGAACTACGTTGTTGTAAACTAAGTTTAGACGTTAAAGTACGTTATTGTGAACTACGTTGTTGTGAACTACATTGTTGTGAACTACGTTGTTGTGAACTACGTTGTTGTGAACTACGTTTAGACGTTAAAGTACGTTGTTGTGAACTACGTTTAGACGTTAAAGTACGTTGTTGTGAACTATGTTTAGACGTTAACGTACATTGTTGTGAACTACGTTGTTGTGAACTACGTTGTTGTGAACTACGTTTAGGCGTTAAAGTACGTTGTTGTGAACTACGTTTAGACGTTAAAGTACGTTGTTGTGAACTACGTTTAGACGTTAACGTACATTGTTGTGAACTACGTTGTTGTAAACTAAGTTTAGACGTTAAAGTACGTTATTGTGAACTACGTTTAGACGTTAACGTACTTTGTTCTGAACTACGTTTAGACGTTAACGTACGTTGTTGTGAACTACATTTCGACGTTAAAGTATGTTGTTATGAACTTAATTTTGACGTTAATGTACGTTGTTGTGAACTACGTTTAGACGTTAAAGTATGTTGTTATGAACTTAATTTAGACGTTAACGTATGTTGCTGCGAACTATGTTGTTGTGAACTAAGTTGTTGTGAACTAAGTTTAGACGTTAAAGTATGTTGTTGTGAACTACGTTTAGACGTTTACGTACGTTGTTGTGAACTACGTTTAGACGTTAAAGTATGTTGTTATGAACTTAATTTATACGTTAACGTACGTTGTTGTGAACTAAGTTGTTGTGAACTAAGTTTAGACGTTAAAGTATGTTGTTATGAACTTAATATATACCTTAACGTACGTTGTTGTGAACTACGTTTAGACGTTTACGTACGTTGTTGTGAACTTAATTTAGACGTTAACGTACGTTGTTGTGAACTACGTTTCGACGTTAAAGTATGTTGTTATGAACTTAATTTAGACGTTAACGTATGTTGCTGCGAACTATGTTGTTGTGAACTAAGTTGTTGTGAACTACGTTTAGACGTTAATGCACGTTGTTGTGAACTACGTTTAGACGTTTACGTACGTTGTTGTGAACTAAGTTTAGACGTTAAAGTATGTTGTTATGAACTTAATTTATACGTTAACGTACGTTGTTGTGAACTACGTTTAGACGTTAAAGTATGTTGTTATGAACTTAATTTAGACGTTAACGTACGTTGTTGTGAACTACGTTTAGACGTTAATGCATGTTGTTGTGAACTACGTTGTTGTAAACTAAGTTTAGACGTTAAAGTACGTTATTGTGAACTACATTTAGATGTTAACGCACATTGTGAACTAAATTTAGACATTAAAGTACGTTGTTGTGAACTACGTTTAGACGTTA
Organism: Chelidonichthys spinosus; assembly: GCA_029853015.1. Lineage (NCBI taxonomy): Eukaryota > Metazoa > Chordata > Actinopteri > Perciformes > Triglidae > Chelidonichthys > Chelidonichthys spinosus. Next base: position 454,068 of record CM056822.1, on the reverse strand, counting down.
ACATACGTTGTTACATTTAGATGTTAACATACGTTGTTGTGAACTATGTTGTTGTGAACTACGTTGTTGTGAACTACGTTTAGGCGTTAATGTACGTTGTTGTGAACTACGTTTAGGCGTTAATGTACGTTGTTGTGAACTACGTTTAGACGTTAAGGTACATTGTTGTGAACTACGTTGTTGTAAACTAAGTTTAGACGTTAAAGTACGTTATTGTGAACTACGTTGTTGTGAACTACATTGTTGTGAACTACGTTGTTGTGAACTACGTTGTTGTGAACTACGTTTAGACGTTAAAGTACGTTGTTGTGAACTACGTTTAGACGTTAAAGTACGTTGTTGTGAACTACGTTTAGACGTTAAAGTACGTTGTTGTGAACTATGTTTAGACGTTAACGTACATTGTTGTGAACTACGTTGTTGTGAACTACGTTGTTGTGAACTACGTTTAGGCGTTAAAGTACGTTGTTGTGAACTACGTTTAGACGTTAAAGTACGTTGTTGTGAACTACGTTTAGACGTTAACGTACATTGTTGTGAACTACGTTGTTGTAAACTAAGTTTAGACGTTAAAGTACGTTATTGTGAACTACGTTTAGACGTTAACGTACTTTGTTCTGAACTACGTTTAGACGTTAACGTACGTTGTTGTGAACTACATTTCGACGTTAAAGTATGTTGTTATGAACTTAATTTTGACGTTAATGTACGTTGTTGTGAACTACGTTTAGACGTTAAAGTATGTTGTTATGAACTTAATTTAGACGTTAACGTATGTTGCTGCGAACTATGTTGTTGTGAACTAAGTTGTTGTGAACTAAGTTTAGACGTTAAAGTATGTTGTTGTGAACTACGTTTAGACGTTTACGTACGTTGTTGTGAACTACGTTTAGACGTTAAAGTATGTTGTTATGAACTTAATTTATACGTTAACGTACGTTGTTGTGAACTAAGTTGTTGTGAACTAAGTTTAGACGTTAAAGTATGTTGTTATGAACTTAATTTATACCTTAACGTACGTTGTTGTGAACTACGTTTAGACGTTTACGTACGTTGTTGTGAACTTAATTTAGACGTTAACGTACGTTGTTGTGAACTACGTTTCGACGTTAAAGTATGTTGTTATGAACTTAATTTAGACGTTAACGTATGTTGCTGCGAACTATGTTGTTGTGAACTAAGTTGTTGTGAACTACGTTTAGACGTTAATGCACGTTGTTGTGAACTACGTTTAGACGTTTACGTACGTTGTTGTGAACTAAGTTTAGACGTTAAAGTATGTTGTTATGAACTTAATTTATACGTTAACGTACGTTGTTGTGAACTACGTTTAGACGTTAAAGTATGTTGTTATGAACTTAATTTAGACGTTAACGTACGTTGTTGTGAACTACGTTTAGACGTTAATGCATGTTGTTGTGAACTACGTTGTTGTAAACTAAGTTTAGACGTTAAAGTACGTTATTGTGAACTACATTTAGATGTTAACGCACATTGTGAACTAAATTTAGACATTAAAGTACGTTGTTGTGAACTACGTTTAGACGTTAACATACGTTGTTACATTTAGATGTTAACATACGTTGTTGTGAACTATGTTGTTGTGAACTACGTTGTTGTGAACTACGTTTAGGCGTTAATGTACGTTGTTGTGAACTACGTTTAGGCGTTAATGTACGTTGTTGTGAACTACGTTTAGACGTTAAGGTACATTGTTGTGAACTACGTTGTTGTAAACTAAGTTTAGACGTTAAAGTACGTTATTGTGAACTACGTTGTTGTGAACTACATTGTTGTGAACTACGTTGTTGTGAACTACGTTGTTGTGAACTACGTTTAGACGTTAAAGTACGTTGTTGTGAACTACGTTTAGACGTTAAAGTACGTTGTTGTGAACTATGTTTAGACGTTAACGTACATTGTTGTGAACTACGTTGTTGTGAACTACGTTGTTGTGAACTACGTTTAGGCGTTAAAGTACGTTGTTGTGAACTACGTTTAGACGTTAAAGTACGTTGTTGTGAACTACGTTTAGACGTTAACGTACATTGTTGTGAACTACGTTGTTGTAAACTAAGTTTAGACGTTAAAGTACGTTATTGTGAACTACGTTTAGACGTTAACGTACTTTGTTCTGAACTACGTTTAGACGTTAACGTACGTTGTTGTGAACTACATTTCGACGTTAAAGTATGTTGTTATGAACTTAATTTTGACGTTAATGTACGTTGTTGTGAACTACGTTTAGACGTTAAAGTATGTTGTTATGAACTTAATTTAGACGTTAACGTATGTTGCTGCGAACTATGTTGTTGTGAACTAAGTTGTTGTGAACTAAGTTTAGACGTTAAAGTATGTTGTTGTGAACTACGTTTAGACGTTTACGTACGTTGTTGTGAACTACGTTTAGACGTTAAAGTATGTTGTTATGAACTTAATTTATACGTTAACGTACGTTGTTGTGAACTAAGTTGTTGTGAACTAAGTTTAGACGTTAAAGTATGTTGTTGTGAACTACGTTTAGACGTTTACGTACGTTGTTGTGAACTTAATTTAGACGTTAACGTACGTTCTTGTGAACTACGTTTCGACGTTAAAGTATGTTGTTATGAACTTAATTTAGACGTTAACGTATGTTGCTGCGAACTATGTTGTTGTGAACTAAGTTGTTGTGAACTACGTTTAGACGTTAATGCACGTTGTTGTGAACTACGTTTAGACGTTAATGCACGTTGTTGTGAACTACGTTTAGACGTTTACGTACGTTGTTGTGAACTAAGTTTAGACGTTAAAGTATGTTGTTATGAACTTAATTTATACGTTAACGTACGTTGTTGTGAACTACGTTTAGACGTTAAAGTATGTTGTTATGAACTTAATTTAGACGTTAACGTACGTTGTTGTGAACTACGTTTAGACGTTAATGCATGTTGTTGTGAACTACGTTGTTGTAAACTAAGTTTAGACGTTAAAGTACGTTATTGTGAACTACATTTAGATGTTAACGCACATTGTGAACTAAATTTAGACATTAAAGTACGTTGTTGTGAACTACGTTTAGACGTTAACATACGTTGTTACATTTAGATGTTAACATACGTTGTTGTGAACTATGTTGTTGTGAACTACGTTGTTGTGAACTACGTTTAGGCGTTAATGTACGTTGTTGTGAACTACGTTTAGGCGTTAATGTACGTTGTTGTGAACTACGTTTAGACGTTAAGGTACATTGTTGTGAACTACGTTGTTGTAAACTAAGTTTAGACGTTAAAGTACGTTATTGTGAACTACGTTGTTGTGAACTACATTGTTGTGAACTACGTTGTTGTGAACTACGTTGTTGTGAACTACGTTTAGACGTTAAAGTACGTTGTTGTGAACTACGTTTAGACGTTAAAGTACGTTGTTGTGAACTATGTTTAGACGTTAACGTACATTGTTGTGAACTACGTTGTTGTGAACTACGTTGTTGTGAACTACGTTTAGGCGTTAAAGTACGTTGTTGTGAACTACGTTTAGACGTTAAAGTACGTTGTTGTGAACTACGTTTAGACGTTAACGTACATTGTTGTGAACTACGTTGTTGTAAACTAAGTTTAGACGTTAAAGTACGTTATTGTGAACTACGTTTAGACGTTAATGCACGTTGTTGTGAACTACGTTTAGACGTTTACGTACGTTGTTGTGAACTAAGTTTAGACGTTAAAGTATGTTGTTATGAACTTAATTTATACGTTAACGTACGTTGTTGTGAACTACGTTTAGACGTTAAAGTATGTTGTTATGAACTTAATTTAGACGTTAACGTACGTTGTTGTGAACTACGTTTAGACGTTAATGCATGTTGTTGTGAACTACGTTGTTGTAAACTAAGTTTAGACGTTAAAGTACGTTATTGTGAACTACATTTAGATGTTAACGCACATTGTGAACTAAATTTAGACATTAAAGTACGTTGTTGTGAACTACGTTTAGACGTTAACATACGTTGTTACATTTAGATGTTAACATACGTTGTTGTGAACTATGTTGTTGTGAACTACGTTGTTGTGAACTACGTTTAGGCGTTAATGTACGTTGTTGTGAACTACGTTTAGACGTTAAGGTACATTGTTGTGAACTACGTTGTTGTAAACTAAGTTTAGACGTTAAAGTACGTTATTGTGAACTACGTTGTTGTGAACTACATTGTTGTGAACTACGTTGTTGTGAACTACGTTGTTGTGAACTACGTTTAGACGTTAAAGTACGTTGTTGTGAACTACGTTTAGACGTTAAAGTACGTTGTTGTGAACTACGTTTAGACGTTAAAGTACGTTGTTGTGAACTATGTTTAGACGTTAACGTACATTGTTGTGAACTACGTTGTTGTGAACTACGTTGTTGTGAACTACGTTTAGGCGTTAAAGTACGTTGTTGTGAACTACGTTTAGACGTTAAAGTACGTTGTTGTGAACTACGTTTAGACGTTAACGTACATTGTTGTGAACTACGTTGTTGTAAACTAAGTTTAGACGTTAAAGTACGTTATTGTGAACTACGTTTAGACGTTAACGTACTTTGTTCTGAACTACGTTTAGACGTTAACGTACGTTGTTGTGAACTACATTTCGACGTTAAAGTATGTTGTTATGAACTTAATTTAGACGTTAACGTACGTTGTTGTGAACTACGTTTAGACGTTAAAGTATGTTGTTATGAACTTAATTTAGACGTTAACGTATGTTGCTGCGAACTATGTTGTTGTGAACTAAGTTGTTGTGAACTAAGTTTAGACGTTAAAGTATGTTGTTGTGAACTACGTTTAGACGTTTACGTACGTTGTTGTGAACTACGTTTAGACGTTAAAGTATGTTGTTATGAACTTAATTTATACGTTAACGTACGTTGTTGTGAACTAAGTTGTTGTGAACTAAGTTTAGACGTTAAAGTATGTTGTTGTGAACTACGTTTAGACGTTTACGTACGTTGTTGTGAACTTAATTTAGACGTTAACGTACGTTCTTGTGAACTACGTTTCGACGTTAAAGTATGTTGTTATGAACTTAATTTAGACGTTAACGTATGTTGCTGCGAACTATGTTGTTGTGAACTAAGTTGTTGTGAACTACGTTTAGACGTTAAAGCACGTTGTTGTGAACTACGTTTAGACGTTAATGCACGTTGTTGTGAACTACGTTTAGACGTTTACGTACGTTGTTGTGAACTAAGTTTAGACGTTAAAGTATGTTGTTATGAACTTAATTTATACGTTAACGTACGTTGTTGTGAACTACGTTTAGACGTTAAAGTATGTTGTTATGAACTTAATTTAGACGTTAACGTACGTTGTTGTGAACTACGTTTAGACGTTAATGCATGTTGTTGTGAACTACGTTGTTGTAAACTAAGTTTAGACGTTAAAGTACGTTATTGTGAACTACATTTAGATGTTAACGCACATTGTGAACTAAATTTAGACATTAAAGTACGTTGTTGTGAACTACGTTTAGACGTTAACATACGTTGTTACATTTAGATGTTAACATACGTTGTTGTGAACTATGTTGTTGTGAACTACGTTGTTGTGAACTACGTTTAGGCGTTAATGTACGTTGTTGTGAACTACGTTTAGGCGTTAATGTACGTTGTTGTGAACTACGTTTAGACGTTAAGGTACATTGTTGTGAACTACGTTGTTGTAAACTAAGTTTAGACGTTAAAGTACGTTATTGTGAACTACGTTGTTGTGAACTACATTGTTGTGAACTACGTTGTTGTGAACTACGTTGTTGTGAACTACGTTTAGACGTTAAAGTACGTTGTTGTGAACTACGTTTAGACGTTAAAGTACGTTGTTGTGAACTACGTTTAGACGTTAAAGTACGTTGTTGTGAACTATGTTTAGACGTTAACGTACATTGTTGTGAACTACGTTGTTGTGAACTACGTTGTTGTGAACTACGTTTAGGCGTTAAAGTACGTTGTTGTGAACTACGTTTAGACGTTAAAGTACGTTGTTGTGAACTACGTTTAGACGTTAACGTACATTGTTGTGAACTACGTTGTTGTAAACTAAGTTTAGACGTTAAAGTACGTTATTGTGAACTACGTTTAGACGTTAACGTACTTTGTTCTGAACTACGTTTAGACGTTAACGTACGTTGTTGTGAACTACATTTCGACGTTAAAGTATGTTGTTATGAACTTAATTTAGACGTTAACGTACGTTGTTGTGAACTACGTTTAGACGTTAAAGTATGTTGTTATGAACTTAATTTAGACGTTAACGTATGTTGCTGCGAACTATGTTGTTGTGAACTAAGTTGTTGTGAACTAAGTTTAGACGTTAAAGTATGTTGTTGTGAACTACGTTTAGACGTTTACGTACGTTGTTGTGAACTACGTTTAGACGTTAAAGTATGTTGTTATGAACTTAATTTATACGTTAACGTACGTTGTTGTGAACTAAGTTGTTGTGAACTAAGTTTAGACGTTAAAGTATGTTGTTGTGAACTACGTTTAGACGTTTACGTACGTTGTTGTGAACTTAATTTAGACGTTAACGTACGTTCTTGTGAACTACGTTTCGACGTTAAAGTATGTTGTTATGAACTTAATTTAGACGTTAACGTATGTTGCTGCGAACTATGTTGTTGTGAACTAAGTTGTTGTGAACTACGTTTAGACGTTAATGCACGTTGTTGTGAACTACGTTTAGACGTTTACGTACGTTGTTGTGAACTAAGTTTAGACGTTAAAGTATGTTGTTATGAACTTAATTTATACGTTAACGTACGTTGTTGTGAACTACGTTTAGACGTTAAAGTATGTTGTTATGAACTTAATTTAGACGTTAACGTACGTTGTTGTGAACTACGTTTAGACGTTAATGCATGTTGTTGTGAACTACGTTGTTGTAAACTAAGTTTAGACGTTAAAGTACGTTATTGTGAACTAAATTTAGACATTAAAGTACGTTGTTGTGAACTACGTTTAGACGTTAACATACGTTGTTACATTTAGATGTTAACATACGTTGTTGTGAACTATGTTGTTGTGAACTACGTTGTTGTGAACTACGTTTAGGCGTTAATGTACGTTGTTGTGAACTACGTTTAGGCGTTAATGTACGTTGTTGTGAACTACGTTTAGACGTTAAGGTACGTTGTTGTGAACTACGTTTAGACGTTGTGAAATAAGCAGCCAAACAACCAGACGTCCACCCTGGTCTCTCTAGAACAAGTCCACCTCAGACTCCTAATCTGGATGAAATCCTGCTGTTTTCTGTCTGATGGATTTTTGGGTAAACAGGCTAAATGCTAGGCTGGGTGAACCCTGCCTGAACTTCCGGGAAATTTGGATTTCGCTCAGCAGTTTAGGCTGGACACCCTCAGGCTTACTTTCGCTGTTACATTGCCAGAATCTTTGGCTCCAATCAGAAACGGCCATTCTCTCCTGGCACGCTCTGATTGGTTGTAGGACTATCCAATTGCGTACGGAGTCATTTGAACGATGCCCATTGATCCCGCCTCTTGAGCAGTAGAAACAAAGCGCAGCTTCCCCAGACTAATGTTCAATCTTAAAAGATTGACCTTAGTATGGTGAAAACCAGACTAGCTAAATGCCTTAATTTTGTCAAAATTAGGATATTTTTCAGCGTATCAATGTATTAATGTAAAAAAAGAGTCACACATCCAAATGCCGCCTCACCACCGAAATGCAGACTGTCTGTGCATCGTGGGCCAATTAATTAAACATGTATTATCTTAGCAGTATTTACACACACACACACACACACACACACACACACAGTTACAAAGAAGGGTTAAACAGCTTTGGGGAAAGGTCAGATTTAATTACATCCAATACATATCGCTCTCCTCGCCCTGAAACAATTACAAGTTAATGGAGGAAGTCACAGAGAGCAGCTTTCTGAACGACTGTTGAATAATAACGTGTCAGGAGGATACAGCCGTGTGTGTGTGTTCTTGTGTGTGTGTTCGTGTGTGTGTTTGAGGTTGCACGGCAACAATTTTTGTCCGTTCCTTTGTCATGTATTCTATAGGAACATATTCATAAATGTGTTCCGTTTGTGAATATGTTTGTATGTGTGTGTGTGTGTGTGTGTCGTGTGTGCATATGGTCGCCTTTATGGCTCGTCTGAACAGCCGAGTCATTTCACCGGAGCCAAGCCTCCCTTTATTCTTCCTACTAATCACTTGCAATTACCCATTTAAGCCCACTCACTTTCACAGACCAACACCCTCCACATAATGAGGCCGTCATAAGAACCCCCACCGGGGATCTCCGGGTACTCTCATCCATGTTCCAGGCAAGAACCCCATGGGTTCCAGGCAGGAGCCCCATGGGCACTCGATATTCAAAGTTTGTAGAGTTCAAGGTCTCCAGGAGTATGAACTTAATAAAGACCTAAACCTACAAGCAGAGGTGGTAGTACCGCGTTACATGTACTTAAGAGTAGTTTAATGCAACTTACTTTTTACTTTTACTTGTGAAGAAGAAACTCAACCATAAATAGATCCTCTGAATTAGCCATGGAATCAATTTCTATACGAAGCTTTTTAGTATTTTCAAATATTGGAACAGGCCCGGAGGAGACCTGGAGCAGACCTGGAACAAGCCTGGAGCAGACCTGGAGCAGACCTGAAGCAGACGTGGAGCAGACCTGGAGCAGACCTGAAGCAGACCTGGAGCAGACCTGGAACAGGCCTGGAGCAGACCTGGAACAGGCCTGGAGCAGACCGGGAGCAGAACTGAAGCAGACCTGGAGCAGGCCTGGAGCAGACCTGGAGCAGACCTGGAGCAGACCTGGAGCAGACCTGGAGCAGACCGGGAGCAGACCGGGAGCAGAACTGAAGCAGACCTGGAGCAGGCCTGGAGCAGACCTGGAGCAGACCTGGAACAGGCCTGGAGCAGACCTGAAGCAGACCTGGAGTAGACCTGGAACAGGCCTGGAGCAGACCTGGGGCAGACTTGGAGGAGACCTGGAGCAGACTGATCTGTTTCTGGGTCACAGTGAGCTGAAGTATTCGTTTTGGCACTGAATTCCGGACCTAATTGTACACGTTGTTCCTTCCTGTGGTGAAAGAGACTGGACACCTGAATTTACAGATTTTAGTCCTGGCAGATTTGGTGACATCTGCGGTTACCATGGTAACAGGTGGTTACAGCAAACCGTGGAGGCTGACAGTAAGCCGACTTTGGAGCAGCCAGTGTTTCTGTTTACAAACTCAGGTCATCGGTCAGCAGATGTCATGCTGCAGACAGACAGACAGACAGACAGACAGACAGACAGACAGACAGACAGACAGTAGAATTCTGCAATTCCCGTAGGTTGGTGTAGCGTTTGCCGTATTGCTATAGGTTAGCAACCCGCGAGCAGCTCCGTCTCAGCTCATGAATTATTCAGGAAGTGCAGTGGATGGTTTCTGAGAGGTCAAGTTGTTTTCATCATCAAAACCGATGAAAGATTACATAAAACAAAGAAAGGACTCGTGGTAGTCATTATGCCAGCTGGGTTGCCATAGAGACAAAACACCAAATCCATATCAACGGCTCTGCAGCTAACATATGAGAGAAATGCATAAAAGGCTACTTCACTGCTTTGATTGTGTGTTATTAATTGTAATACATCCAGACTAAATGTCTCAAAGAGATGTAGGAGAGACGTGACTTACTAAGTAAAAAAACAGACATTATACATATATATACACATATACACATACACATATATATATATATATATATATATATATATATATATATATATAAAACCTGCCAACAATTGACAGGAAGCAACTTTGAAAGAAGCAGCAGAATGAAATAAAGAAGAACTGTCTGCTGCTGAATTATAAAACATCTTCATTTGCTAAACTATATTTTTACATATCAAAGAAAGTTATTGGGTCAACGAGTCTTGTTCAGTGTGTGTGTGTGTGTGGGGGGGGGGGGGGGGGGGCACGTTTATATAACACGCTCACAGCTTTGTAACCTCACACTGATGACACTTACTTAAACCCTTTGATCCTCAGCCTGGTTTTACACTTTATTTACCAAGTCAACGATTATGGATTGTCATTATGAAACGGGAGCAGCCATTCACTTTCTCACATGACGTTAACAGAATGTTACAAACGTTAAGTCCAAGTTTACTTTTGGATCCCCACGCGCCTGGGTGAAAGTCCTGGGATTGTTCCACCCAACCACCAGCTGTACGACGGTCCTTGCTTACGTTCCTCATTCCAACAGGTGTGGTTCACAGAAATACAATAACATTTTGTTTCCTGCTGACTTGGCTGCTTTCTTTACGCGGACACGATAAAAGATGCTCAACATCACACTTGAGAAGTACATGATCTCCTTTTAAAGCCGACCACCTCAGAACAGGATGCATGCTTACCTCCAATAACCTCCATCATCACTCCAGTCACACTTCGCATCAATCGTCCCGACGACGAGCAGCATGAATGGCTGTACACTGAGGCCCGTTGGACTCAAGGTTCCTCAAGGTGATTGCAACAAGTATTTGTGTGGACTTGAAGAAAGACAAAACTAATCTATTTTAACATCAATGCAACTCAAAAGGTTTGAGTTTATTTAACACACTCATTTAAGATTCCTTGGTGAGGGATGTATCAGGTCAAAGAACCAGTGACTAATGTGACCGAGAGGTCGTTAGCTGTTAGCCGTTAGCAGTCGGTGGAGAGCATTACATCATACTATACGTCACATTGTAATGCATTCAAGCTTTGTTCATTTGTATTGGGCCAAAATACGTGAGAGCGATATGATGTGTTCAAATGTAATCTTCAATGTAATCACGCAAGCGACGCAAACGGCGGAGCAGACCCACAATTCATTGCATCATAACGTGACGCCCCCCCCATGCAAAGTCAATGATGCAGTGTGAACAGGGCCTTACCAGAATCAGTGTTTCTGCACCCTTCATACATACTTCATCTCTAAGAATAGCCTTCTGCTGACCCGTCCCTGACCCCGTCCCTGACTCTGTCTCTAGTCCACCCTGCAGTCCACCACAGATCCTACTGCTGCTTTTCCTCCATCTTTACTGCAGCATTGCTCTGCTGCGTCTCCAGCTTCCTGCCACAGCTCGTCAAAAGATGAATCACCTCTGGATTCCTCTGGTGGGTCCCGCAGAGCCTCAATCAGGTCTACAGCAGTAGATCAATAGAGCGGGCTTGAAGCATGTCAGGGATCAGCGCTGATTCTCAAGGACCTTTTCTTCAGTGTTGCTACAGAACTCCATTAAAGGTAAGTGAGCTCCATCATTGATCCTCAGCTTTCCTCAACATCTCTCATGACGATCCTTCAACTAAATGACCCTCAACACACAACGAAGCTTCACTCTCAGATCCCCTTTTTAGACGTACACAGAAACATCACGACTAAGGATTCAAGATGAAATCCATTCAAAGGGTCTTTATTACACTTCAACCATATTTTTTAATGTTGATTTTAAGCTGTTTAGGTGAAACGTTAAGTAAAGGTTATTTAACGATGACCTCTCGTTAAGAAAACAGCCAGGGAAGATCAAATTCAAATCAG